>OLKM01001376.1:0-27500 GCA_900291075.1 Melanogrammus aeglefinus | reverse complement strand
TTCTGCCTAAAGAATGTGTCATTTGGTGTAAACCTCCAAATGGATGTTGGGGGTGTTTGTGTGTCTTTCTGTCTGTCTGTCTCTGTATGTGCACTTATAAATAGACCCACAATGACCACATCAAAAGCCCGTCCAGTAAGGCCATGTCCTGTGTTGCCCCAGGGTTGGCCCTGCCCCTCCTGCACCTATATCAACAAGCCCACCCGCCCGGGCTGTGAGATCTGCAGCACGGGCCGCCCTGAGGGCTACGCCATCCCGGGGGCTTACCGGCCAGACCACCTGGAGCTCAGACGCATCCAGCAGGAGAAGGAGGCCGTCAGACAGTACCAACAGGTAGGAGGAGAATACTCACTCACTCACTCTCTGATCGGGTAGATCGGTTAACCCTTTGCTCCACTGACCCAAATGAGTTCAAGTAGGCTTCAGGTTGATACATAGGATCATTAATGACACCTTTGACCCAAATGGGAAGGGAAACGGGAAGGAACAGGGAACCGGAAAACAGACCATTCTCTGACCAGGAATCCTCCATCAGAGGAGATTCCGACATTTAAACTTATCAGACAAATGAAGAAAACAAATGAGTGCGGAGAGGGACGCCGGCAGCGCAGCCTGGGGCGGGGCCATGGTGGGCGGGGCCATGGTGGGCGGGGCCATGGTGGGCGGGGCCATGGTGGGCGGGGCCAGGTTGGGCGTTGGCAGAGGCTCTCCCAGGTTAACTCTCTTCTCTTCTATCTCTGTGTTTTCTGAAGGAGAAGGGGAGAAGAGAGGAGACGAGGAGTGAGACCAGGAGTGCCGGTGCTCAAAACTACTCGCTGCTACTCAACCTCGACCAGGATCCCTAAAAACACACACACACACACACACACACACACACACACACACACACACACACACACACACACACACACACACACACACACACACACACACACACACACACACACACACACACACACACACACACACACACACACACACAAGTGAGGGAGGACTGCGCGCTTGGTTACCATTGGCCTGTTTTCACTGTTCGTGGCGTATGGTGGCATAAGTATGAGACTCAAGTTGTTTCAGGGTGTTTTGGGGAACTACAATATAGCAGGTAGGGATACTTATGTGAATAAAATGTATACAAATTCACCAGTGGTAGCATTGTACTTTGAAAGCTGGTGTGCAGCATGTCTTTGAAACGGACTACGAGGGCAGAAGAAAAGGATGCAAAGCCCATTAGTCAAATCAGGCCTACTCTTGATTTGTACAACTAAATTAAAGAATCAGGCCCTATCATGTGGGCTATTTTTTCCCTCGATGACCGAAGCTATTCCTTGTAACTTGGCCATGTTTATTTTCAGCTACAGATGTTTTAAGGAAAATGAAGACACAAGACCAAGAGTGATGCCATTTAAAATGCATCCTGCTCTGAATCATTCACTAACATCCTCTCCACAATATCAAACCGATCGGTCAGAGTAACAAATAATTAAAAGAACGCAAAAACATTATTTCAGAACTATTTACGTGAGCTGTAAGCCTAACATCGTTTGAGGCAAATGCCAAATGTGGATGTAAATGGCTGTTTCAGAATGTGGGTCATGGTGTTAAGCCAGTTAAGATTGAGGGACTTCATTTATAGATCAAGTCAATCCTCCTCGCTGTTTGTTATAAGATATCAGTGACCTGGTCATACCAAACTGGATTCTGAAGTGATTTCAGAATTACGGCGTGTGTAGCTCCATGTTTTTGGCCCCCTTTCTGACGGCTTGGTAGGGTGACCCTATCCCTCCCAAGCCGTTACCCTAACCCCAACGGAGGAGGACGATAAATAGGTCGGCTCGGCGCGGCGCGTTTTACTTCGGGACCTTGCCCAACTTTTGCCGGTGGAAACGCCAATATAACCAAACCGAGCCGCACCGAACCGCAACAAACAGCACCGCACCGCTCGGTGGAGACGAAGCATGCGACTGAGCGGGTTTGTTGGTTCTCGTAGCCGAGACTTGAGGGGATAACCCCTCCCTCCAGGTTGATCCACCACCAGGGCTCCTTCTTATTGGTTCATAGCACCACCAGGGCTCCTTCTTATTGGTTCATAGCACCACCAGGGCTCCTTCTTATTGGTTCATAGCACCACCAGGGCTCCTTCTTATTGGTTCATAGCACCACCAGGGCTCCTTCTTATTGGTTCATAGCACCACCAGGGCTCCTTCTTATTGGTTCATAGCACCACCAGGGCTCCTTCTTATTGGTTCATAGCACCACCAGGGGCTCCTTCTTATTGGTTCATAGCCACCACCAGGGCTCCTTCTTATTGGTTCATAGCACCGCCAGGGCTCCTTCTTATTGGTTCATAGCACCACCAGGGCTCCTTCTTATTGGTTCATAGCACCGCCAGGGCTCCTTCTTATTGGTTCATAGCACCCACCAGGGCTCCTTCTTATGGTTTCATAGCACCACCAGGGCTCCTTCTTATTGGTTCATAGCACCACCAGGGCTCCTTCTTATTGGTTCATAGCACCGACCAGGGCTCCTTCTTATTGGTTCATAGCACCACCAGGGCTCCTTCTTATTGGTTCATAGCACCACCAGGGCTCCTTCTTATTGGTTCATAGCACCACCAGGGCTCCTTCTTATTGGTTCATAGCACCACCAGGGCTCCTTCTTATTGGTTCATAGCACCACCAGGGCTCCTTCTTATTGGTTCATAGCACCACCAGGGCTCCTTCTTATTGGTTCATAGCACCACCAGGGCTCCTTCTTATTGGTTCATAGCACCACCAGGGCTTCTTATTGGTTCATAGCACCACCAGGGCTCCTTCTTATTGGTTCATAGCACCACCAGGGCTCCTTATTGGTTCAGAGGAGGGATCCCCTCTCCCGTTGAACCCCATGTTATTCACCGGCACCGCTCTGGGCAATCTTTCTTTTTTATTCTCAACAATGTTAAGGAGGATCTTCTTCCCTCTCCTCACTGGAAAAGCCTCCACTGATACACTGACTGACTGACTGACTGACTGACTGACTGACTGACTGACTGACTGACTGACTGACTGACTGACTGACTGACTGACTGACTGACTGACTGACTGACTGACTGACTGACTGACTGACTGACTGACTGACTGACATGACTGCTAAGCTAGAATGTAATTGATGTATACAATAAATGATTGTATATTCATAGAGGATATACAATTATCCTCTTGAAACTGACACAGCACCATACATATGATGTTGTATTTTACCCCAGATGTTTTCATTATGAAGTCTACCAGCCTATTCAGATTGTACTGACCACATGAAATGGTCTTCATGAAATGGAGTCCTGAATTTGTAGCCCAATAATATTATGAACAGCCTATATTTGTGGAACTGTCCTTTGCACAGTGCTTCTGTACTCAATTACGTACTTTTTTCCAATGTTTTTTGGTATGGGATTTTTTTATTTGGAATACGATCCCATTCATGCAGATATCTGATTGGTGGTGTGTGACCATCTTTACGGAAAAACCAAACCACAATGTATTTATTGAAAAGTGATGTTACAATACTAGGACCAGGGTTGGTTTTAAGGTGCTTGGGTTAGAGTCAGTACTGACGTCAACACAGAGGGGGCGGTGTTGAGGTGCTCATCACTGGCTAGTACCAACAGCTGAGTGGGAGGGGAGGCTCAGAGCTTCTGACTGAGTGAAGATTATGAGGTGAGATTCGGAGTGAAAGAGAGTAACCTGATGGACACATGTTGCTCGGTGACTTTGATGAGAGAACCTTTTGTATTTGTATATACACGGTGAACTGAGAGAAGAATACGAAGCGCGGGCTGGTCGCCTGTAGACTACTTGCCGTTGTTGCGGGATGCCGGGCTGTTTGCGGCTGTGGACCTGTGGTGAGGGCCTCGCCCCTATACCTAGAAAGGTTAGATAGCACTCAGCAAGGGAAAGCCTAGGGACAGACATAGGTTACGGGCTGCCTACCCGGGTTAGGGTTAACCCTAACCCTAACCCTACCCAGGTTTATCACGAGGTCGACAGGTTGCACAGTATTTTTACGGATTGATCCTTTCCAAACTTCAACTTAAATGCACAAAGTTTTTAAATATGTATTTTAAGATGTAAAAATAAGGTAACTTTTACCAAGTAACGTCAATCAAACCTTGCACCACCCAATATCTGATCAGCGAGTGGAGATCCTGAATAACATTATTTGAACCTGAAAGATGAAAGAGGTTTTGGGATTCCACAGTACATAATTCCCTTACTCAAGCCAACAAGCTCGTGTCAAAGCTCAGATGTCAGGATAGTTCTTCAGTTCTCTGACTCTTTATCTGACCTGCTTTGGTAGTTTTCTCTCTGAAGGCTTCGAGGTGCTTTTACAACTGAAGGGCATTGGGCATGTTGTTAGTTCTGCCGTAGCGACTCGTGCGGTTCTATAAGGAATGTGATAATAAATAAATGGAACACAATATTTGACTCCACATTCAAGTTACATTTATGAAATAGATTAAATCGGACATAGCGTTGGAATAAATGGGTTTTGCTATTTGATGCTACCGGCATATATGTAGATAATTTACTTAAAGGTTGGGTATGGGATTTGCGAAACGCCAGCAGATTTTGAAAATACACAACTCAAATGGTCCTACCCCCTCCTTCAACGCTGACTCTGACTCCACCCATTCCAAGTACAAAGTACATGGACGCAATCATGCACAAGCGCGAACACAGCTGCATGAGAGTGAGCTATTAGCTAGTTAGCTAGCTCCAGTAGCTACCGCAGGATAACGACTAATAGAAGCTTGTAATTTTGCAAAAATGGCCAAAAAAGAGAATTCCATACCCAACCTTTAAAAAATGTTAATTAAAAACAGCAAAAAATCTTACACATTGTCACTACTACTGACTAAATAACTGACTTAATATATTCTTATAATTAGATGAATGTTCTCTATTTTGCACAGTGATGAAATGTAAATATTAATAATAATTAATAAAAAAAATGAACAAAACTGTGTGTGTGTGTGTGTGTGTGTGTGTGTGTGTGTGTGTGTGTGTGTGTGTGTGTGTGTGTGTGTGTGTGTGTGTGTGTGTGTGTGTGTGTGTGTGTGTGTGTGTGTGTGTGAGTGAAAGGTTGAAGATAAGCCACATAATATAACGTATAAATGCTAATACGTTTTAGGTTTTACACTGCAAGAGTATCTCCACACACACCTCACAACCCCTCCTCCGTCTGGTCCCAACCCAACACTCCTCCCTCTGGTCCCAACCCAACCACTCCTCCCTCTGACCCCAACCCAACCACTCCTCCCTCTGACCCCAACCCAACCACTCCTCCCTCTGACCCCAACCCAACCACTCCTCCCTCTGACCCCAACCCAACCACTCCTCCCTCTGACCCCAACCCAACCACTCCTCCCTCTGACCCTAACCCAACCACTCCTCCCTCTGACCCCAACCCAACCACTCCTCCCTCTGACCCCAACCCAACCACTCCTCCCTCTGACCCCAACCCAACCACTCCTCCCTCTGACCCCAACCCAACCACTCCTCCCTCTGACCCCAACCCAACCACTCCTCCCTCTGACCCCAACCCAACCACTCCTCCCTCTGACCCCTAACCCAACCACTCCTCCCTCTGACCCCAACCCAACCCACTCCTCCCTCTCTGACCCCTAACCCAAACCACTCCTCCTTCTGACCCTAAACCCAACCACTCCTCCCTCTGACCCCAACCCAACACTCCTCCCTCTGACCCCAACCCAACCACTCTCCGTCTGGTCCCAACCCAACCACTCCTCCCTCTGACCCCAACCAACCACTCCTCCTCTGACCCCAACCCAACCACTCCTCCCTCTGACCCCAACCCAACCACTCCTCCCTTCTGACCCCAACCCAACCACTCCTCCCTCTGACCCAACCCAACCACTCCTCCGTCTGGTCCCCAACCCAACCACTCCTCCCTCTAGACCCCTAACCCAACCACTCCTCCCTCTGACCCCAACCCAACCACCTCCTCCCTCTGACCCCAACCCAACCACTCCTCCCTCTGACCCCAACCCAACCACTCCTCCGTCTGGTCCCAACCCAACCACTCCTCCCTCTGACCCCAACCCAACCACTCCTCCCTCTGACCCTAACCCAACCACTCCTCCCTCTGACCCTAACCCAACCACTCCTCCCTCTGACCCCAACCCAACCACTCCTCCCTCTGACCCCAACCACTCCTCCGTCTGACCCCAACCCAACCACTCCTCCCTCTGACCCCAACCACTCCTCCCTCTGACCCTAACCCTAACCCAACCACTCCTCCCTCTGACCCTAACCCTAACCCAACCACTCCTCCCTCTGACCCCAACCCAACCACTCCTCCCTCTGACCCCAACCCAACCACTCCTCCCTCTGACCCCAACCCAACCACTCCTCCCTCTGACCCCAACCCAACCACTCCTCCCTCTGACCCAACCCAACCACTCCTCCCTCTGACCCTAACCCAACCACTCCTCCCTCTGACCCTAACCCTAACCCAACCACTCCTCCCTCTGACCCCTAAAGGCCCATTCACACCCTACGGTAAATACGGATACGGACCGTTTCGTCCGGTCCCGGAGGTGTTTCGTCCGTCAGTGGGTCCGTCGCCTCTGAGCTTACGAATCCCGAGTGCTCCGGGAGAAACCGGAGCAATACCACCGGAAACCGAGGCGGCAGTATAGAGCCAAAAGTCAGACCATTCACGAAAATAGATAATAGTATAATATCTGATATGTATATATAACGTTTTATACTTATATTTTACTATATACCTGACCTTTTTATTTTATTGTTTCCCTGCTTTGGCAATGAGTTGTAACTGGTCATTTAACAACATTTTGAGGAGATAATCTGCGGGTTGGTGAGGGCTGTCACATGCCACCGCCGCCTAGGCCTACACTTTTTGCACTTTTTTTTGCCGATTTCAGATGACACAAAGCAAAATCATCTCTACAGATGTCATGTTTGCGATTGTCGATGCCGTTAATTTGTGAAACGACAGTCACTGCCCTCTAGAGGATGTATTGCGTAACATCCATAACAACGCTGAAACCGACGGAGGTATGAGGGGTGGTTCCGGAGGCTACGTTTGGGGCGGACGGACAAATTTCGTCTGGATCCGGAGGTATGAATCGGCCTTAACCCTAACCCAACTCCTCCTCCGTCTGACCCCAACCCCAACCCAACCACTCCTCCCTCTGGTCCCAACCCAACCACTCCTCCCTCTAACCCCTAAACCTAACCCAACCACTCCTCCCTCTGACCCTAACCCAACCACTCCTCCCTCTGACCCCTAAACCTAACCCAACCACTCCTCCCTCTGACCCCAACCCAACCACTCCTCCCTCTGACCCCTAAACCTAACCCAACCACTCCTCCCTCTGACCCTAACCCAACCACTCCTCCCTCTGACCCCTAAACCTAACCCAACCACTCCTCCGTCTGATCCCAGGCCAGGGAGGCGGAGCGCAGAGAGAACTTTGCCCGGCTGGTGCAGTTGGATGGCCAGGAGGTGGTGTGCAACCCTGAGGCGGTAGACTGTAGGATCTGCTATGCGGACCTCCGGCCAGGCCAGGGTGTGCTGCTCAGGGAGTGTCTCCACTGCTTCTGCCGGTAATGTTTTGCTCCCCAAGAACTGACATGATCTCATTGTCTTTCTTGGCTATATGAGTGCAATTTAAAAAAATAAAAATAAAAAATAAATAAAAATAATAATAATTTGGACCCCATAATCACACTGCAAATTACTTCAGGTTTCATGGGGTTAATTGTGTCCGTGTGTACGTGTGTGTGTGTGTGTGTGTGTCCGTGTGCGTGTATCCAGAGAGTGCTTGCGCTCTGTGATCATGCTATGTGAGGACCCAGAGGTGGCGTGTCCCTACAGAGATGAGACATACTCCTGCTCCTGCACCCTGCAGGAGAGAGAGATCAAAGCTGTGAGTTCACAAGAAAACACCTCATTATCATTAATTCAGCCATCATCTAACAATACCATGGTATCTGCCATCTTATCTCCATATACATCATTTCATTAACATTACTTTTATACATATAATGAGGTATACTCTTTATTGTAGATTTGTCATATTTGTTACCTTTGCTTATCTTAATACCGGTGCTTTTTCAAGAAAACGCAATAGAAGTACTTTTGTTAGCCATTCGACTGCGACTGTCTTTGTTTTGGGGAATAAAAAAACACCCAGTGCTGAAGAATAAAGCCCTGCCCCTGTCGGAGGCATAGATGCATCCAGGATTAAGCATGTGCTGCCTGGGCTGTGAATACCTTGGACTGCTTGCTTATCTTATATATTTAACAGCACTAATCTAACAAGAAAATGATAGGAATGAAAACAGCCCTGTGGGGCATTCAGATTGGGGCTAAATGATTCCGTTTAATGTGAACGATGCTGTGGAACCCTAACCCTAACCCTATCCCCTAACCCATAACCCATATCCATCCCCCTAACCATAACCCATTTCAAGCCCCCGTCCACCTCCGTCACAGCTCCATATACGTGATTCCCTGCACTTCCCGATCAATCGGGACGTCGCCCGGCCACCCGAGCTGTACGGCCGGTCAGGTTAACGGGTGGATGCTCCCTGTACAGCCGGTCAGGTCAACGGGTGTATGCTCGTCAGATTAACGGCTGTGTGCTCCCCAGCTGGTGTCTGGGGAGGAGTACGGCCGCTGGCTGCAGCGTGGCCTGCAGGTGGCGGAGTCGCGCTGCGAGGGCAGCTACCACTGCGCCACGGCGGACTGTCCCGGCTGGTGCGTGTACGAGGACACGGTCAACGTCTTCCACTGCCCCGTCTGCCACCAGCACAACTGCCTGCTCTGCAAGGTGCCGAGTATTGAGACTAGAGAGACGATGAGCCAGGATCCTCAAGTGCCAGGATCTCCTGTTCTCTAACCCTCTCTCCCTTCCACCTCTCCCCTCGCTGCTGGTTGTGTGACGCCAGGCGATCCACGAGGGCATGAACTGTAAGCAGTACCAGGATGACCTCACGTCCAGAGCCATAAACGACTCAGCGGCAAGACGCACCAGAGATCTGCTCAAGGTGAGAGCCTTGTTTCTGCCAGGCTGTTTTGGCTGCCAACCCTAACCCAGTGTTTATTCTTTTTACACAGTGTTAGGCTTCTCTCATTTGAATTCCTTTGAAGCGGTGTTACATACACATACAACAAGATGATCACAAACAATGAAATGATTATACTAGATTACAAAGTTCTTACACATAAAATATGTTGAGTAAAAATGGGGACTTATAATGGGGGAAAGAAAATGCTTCTTGTTTGTCTCTTGCTTGTGTAAATTTGACCAGACAAATTTGCAACATTCTCTGAGGAACCTTTTGCGACCACCCTCTTGATACTTTGCAATATATCGATGTCGACAATCTTGTTGTTTTGCTTTCTCCCCCGTTAGGGTTAGCTAACCCTAACCCTTGTTGCCTCTTCCGTTGGGTTAGGGTTAGGGTTAGCTAACCCTAACCCTTGTTGTCTCCTCCGTTGCTTCTATGTGGCGTCAATGATGTGGAACGCTCCCATGGCTAGACCCTGGTGCAGTCGGGGGAGGCCATGCACTGTCCTCAGTGTGGCATCATTGTCCAGAAGAAGGAGGGCTGTGATTGGCTGCGCTGCACTGTCTGTCACACTGAGATTTGCTGGGTGACCAGGGGGCCACGCTGGGGCCCTGGGGTAAGAAAGCACTCACACTTTAGGATAATGAACAATAATTATAATAATAATTAACCCATTCATCGCTGCTTTTCAATATGCCAACGAAAAAAATCATGTCTTAGTTAAAAAAGATAGATAATTATTATCTTCTAATAAATTTGTTGGAAATGTATAATCGTAATCTCAGAGTAGTTGAGTACTGTGCATCCATTTTTTAAATTTGACGGAATTTCAAGAAACTTCTGAATAGGACAAACCATAATCATTATAATACATCACCGGATCTTATCCCACTACAAATTTACTTTATTTGTTCTTACACAAAGACAAAAAAATGTAAGGTTTGTGTGTTCTTCACAAGGGTCCCGGGGACAACAGCGGGGGATGCCATTGCAACATCAACAAGCAGAAGTGCCACCCCAAATGTCAGAACTGCCACTAGGCCAGTGACCTGGTGTTGAGGCTCTGGAAAGAAGTCCATCCAGAGCCGGCATCTCAAGGGAAGTCCAAATGTCCATGGGAAAATCTAACAGCACAAAACATGTTTACCTCCTCGTTGGTAACCTTGCGCTTGTCATAGATTAAAAAACACAATGCAGTTTGAATATTTTCTTGGCTCAGCAGTGGCACTGGAGGGCTGAAGATGTTTGATGCTTAACCGTTTCGCTTTTTGAATTGTGTTGGTTAGCTTGCTTACAAGTGCCTCTAGTTGTGAACAGGTAGGAATAGGAAGCAGATAATGTAGTCACTTGGCCTTTTAAAGAAATAAAAAGATATATATATATATGTATATATATGTATGTATGCACTGCAAATTGAGCAAGACAGACAGGTTTTTTTTTTTTTCGTATTTGTTTGGCTGTTAAATAAAACGGAAGTGACCTTATTTTTGTAGCACACAAATAAATGACTGTTACAAGGATATAGTTGATGGGATATCTAATCGAATTCCATGTAATCCTGATATTGTACATTTTGGCCTAGAATTAAACCAAATCTATACGGTGAGCGGAGTGTTTTTGGGTGTGATTGTGAGTCAGTGAGACATTCAGTACGTTTATATGCACAGCTTAATCCGATTAAAGCCATAGTTCGACCATGCTCCTCCATCGGACCACTGCGTTTGTCCGAGTATACATGACGTTGAGAAAATCGATTCATTGGCCAAAGCATTTCATACTATTTCAACTAGTGTTAAAAGAGCCACCGATTGACCTCT
This sequence comes from Melanogrammus aeglefinus, assembly GCA_900291075.1. Classification (NCBI taxonomy): domain Eukaryota; kingdom Metazoa; phylum Chordata; class Actinopteri; order Gadiformes; family Gadidae; genus Melanogrammus; species Melanogrammus aeglefinus. The sequence goes on along the minus strand of OLKM01001376.1, from coordinate 16,582 downwards.
TAACGTCACTAGCAACAACAAACTCGGGTGGCATTCGAGAAAGATGTTTTCAGTAGACAGCTGTCAGTTCACTTCGGGTCCATGCCATTTCTCGGACGCTCCATTGCTCTGACCTCTTCAAGATTAGATTAGATTTTAGTCCAACTAAGGTGTACACATGCATTTTAATAATCCAATCATAGTTGGACTAAGCCAATAATTCGATTTTCTTGAGTTTCATGTAAACGCATTGATTGAGTCAGTGATTTATGATAATTTCTGTGGGCCTTAGTCAGATAAAATAACTAAATAAATATGTCTGTTGATCAATTTTTGTAGGATTTCTTGGGGCAGCATTAGCTCTGGTGTTAGCGCGGGTTCACTGGTAGTCGCAAGGTGACCAGTTCAATCCCTGCTCAGAACCGAGCCGATTGTCGAGGGTCCTTGAGCAAGACACCTAACCCCGAGTGCAGGTCATGGCTGACCCCTCGCACCCAGGTCACGCCCCCCCCCCGCCCCCCCCATGATACCTGTCCAGGACTAGATGCACATTGGACAAAATTCTGCACTTGCACTTTATTATCTAATATTTATCTTGTCACCCATGCATTGCTTTGATTGTCCTGTTATGTCTTGTTAGCACTGTCCTGTCCTGTTGCACTATATTTGTTGAAACAAACACACTGGAACGCTGAGACAAATTCCTACTATGTTAGCATAAATGGCAATAAATTATTCAGATGATCTGAGGGCGACAGAGCACGCGTCGGCAAGATTATTTTAGCATTGTAAAGCTTTATTCTAATGTGGAAATTTGCTTAGCAAAAAGAAGAGTTTTGGGAATTGGGAAATAATTGATCAAAAGTAATAAAAACAGGTTTGTTTCTAGAAATGTGTATTTAATCGTTTTTAATTAGTTGAAGACAAGCAATTACTTAATTTGATCCTGCAGTGTGGTAACACTGCATTTTATAAATAATAGTGTATAATGATGGTAAGATATACTGTGTCACTTGCATCACACAAAAAGTATAAACAGGTAACTCTCGGTCCCGAGGAGGAATATTTTTGTCCCTCATTTGGACTCACTGGCGACTTGGAATGGAACCTCTTTGGACACGCACTCGACAAGCCTTCGCCTTGGACAAACGTGGTCTTGACTACAGCTCTGCAAGAAGGTAAGTGCCATGCTGCCACTGTACCCGATTGTGATCGACGGCTGACTTGTGTGGATGTCAACAGCGTGGGAAGGATGACGCTGTTATACAGGTCTTGAGGGGTATTCCATCAACCAAGCTAAAGGGAAAGCCTGGCTTATTTCGCTTAGCCTCGCTACTTTCAGCTAGAGTTGCGTTCCAAACCGGCTAGTTTCCTGAAACCTTCTTAAAGCCTTCTTATCGCTACGTCATTCGTAACCTCTACTTCACGTTCTAACTTAACATCTGGCGTGTTTCCCGAAACGTTCTTTGCTACGAATCTCTTACGTACGTCGATTGTTGGTAAAGTTGGTCTGAAGCGCTTGTAGAACCTTAGCTCTACCGTAGTGATGTTTCAGCTCCTGACGCTAGTCGCCGCCACTGTACAGTAACCTTGAGAAATCCCTGTTGCGCATGGAACTGCCACATTGGCAGTGTTGTGCTTCACCAATATACAGTAGGCTACAGTACATATACGGTACAGCAGGCGAGGTCAAACCTGTCTTCTAAATTAAGGAAATGATAGGCCTACTGGGAATCAAATAAACATTTCTAATCAACGATGGAACTTAAGTGATCAAAAGATTTTTTTCAACTAATGCCTCTTTCCCTTGACGGTGCGCAAAGCCCAAGAACACAGACATGTAGCAAAAAGCAAAGCAGTTTTTTTAATCAGTGTAGGCTATGCTATGTTCGCCCACGGTTAAATAAATGTTTAGGCCTACTAGAAGGACTTCAGGCAATGTTTTATTTGCAAAGACTGCAAAACTTTTTAGAACGCCGTCATGCACCTGCGCATGAAATGGAAAATTGATCTCTGAGCAATTGATTTCAGCACCCTTCTGGACAGCGGCATTTACATTTAGGGCATTTAGCAGATGCTTTTATCCAAATCGACTTGCAATAAGTACATTTGTCTTAAGAAGTGAAACAATATTACTATCAGTACAGTAAAGATGTTAATAGAACCAAGTGCTAACAATCGCTAGGCTAACCCATTCCCTGTGTACAGCAATGATAGCAGCTACTGCAGATGCTACTCAATTAAGTACTATGAATAAGTGCAATGTAGATTAAGTGCGTATAATAGGTGCATACATTAATTGCCAGGACGTACAACATACAATGGTGGCCGGAAGGGGCTGGGTAGCTATGCAGAGTCGAGGTGAGTTTTGCGGAAGCTGGGGAGCGACCCTGTGATCCTGAGATCAGCAGGGAGCTCGTTCCACACTGAGGTCCCAAAACAGAAAAGTTGTGACCTTGTTGAACAACCTTTGCTTGCTCTTAGCGATGGCGGCTGGGGTATGTGGCTTTACCAATGCTTGGAGGTAGGCAGGGGCAGTTCCATCGGCTGCCTTGTATACCAGTACTATCATCTTGAATCTGATGCAAACTACTACAAGGAGCCTGGGGAGGTGCCGCAAGAGGGGGTTCACATGGTAGAACTTCGGTAGGTTGTACACGAGGGAGGATAGCAGAGTATCTGAGGATTCCTCTGTGGATAGTTGAGAGAATCGTTCAACAGAAGGTAGCGAAGACAGAACAGTTGAGGTAAATGTAGAGGGAGAGAGAGATTTGAGGTTACGGCGGGTGGTGACAATGTGGGTACTAGAGAGGAGGGGGAGAGGACTTCAAGGGGAGAGAAAAAGCAACAAAGTGATGGTCAAACACGGCGAGCGGGGTAACAGAGAGAGCAGAGGTGCCGCAGGACCTTGTGAGTATCAGGTCAAGTTGGTTCTCGGCCCTGTGTGTTGGAGGAGAAGGGCATAGTGTTACGTCAAAGCTGGCAAAAAAGTTGGTTAATTCAGGTGAGTGTAACGTCTCTGGCAGGATGTTGAAGTCGCCAAGGATAACGAGGGGTGTGCGATTTTCAGGAAATCAGCTAAGAGGGGCATCCATCTCGTCGTAGAAGTCACGAAGGGGACCTGGAGGATGGTAGATCACCGCAATGAAGAGCTTGATAGGAAGGGTTACAGTGACAGTGTCTCAACCAACACAGCAGAAATAGGGATAAAGTTAGTACAACCAATTGTAATGCTAAACACTAGAGTTCTTATTTTCAAGACTCACCTACAGCCAGATATGAGACAATCTTCTTTAAGACAAATATAAATGAGTTTATCAGCTTCCTGACTTTGCTAAATAGGTAGGTATAGCTCCGCCCAGCAATCAAGCTTATTGTTTTCCCCTTGTGACTGAAACTAGCTAAAGTTAGTACAACCAATTGCAATGCTAAACACTAGAGTTTTTAGTTTCGAGACATAGTTCAAGACTCGCCTACAGTCTTGAAACTAAACAAACGACGTAAGGAGTGTTTCCTAAGAAGACTCCTAATAGACCGTTCAGGAACCACGCCTATAGAGGTAAACGACTTTGATAAGTCTAAAGGTAGAAGTCCTCGTAGCACGCTATGAGTAGACGTCATCGGGAAACCGGGCCCTGGTCGGTAGCATTAACCGGCGTTACCATAGCTCCTCTGCTCGGGGCAGTAACCCGTCTAATCTGTGCCATCCACCTACTCTTGCTTACACTGACCTTGAGGTGATGGGAAGAATCTGGAACTGCCAATCGGCGGTTAAGAAGGTGGACCCAATTTCAGCCAACGCGTCCCTCATGACCCTTCACTTCCTGGCCCTGACAGAGACTTTAATCACTCCAGAGAACTCTTGCTGCCCTCTCCACCGTCTACTCATTCTCACACACCCCTAGACCATCCGGGCGAGGAGGAAGGACCGGACTCCTCATCTCGCCCATGTGGTCCTACCAGGTCCTTCCACTAGAACACTTGGCCAGATCTGCGTTTGAACTCCATGTTGTCACTGTCACCATTCCTATGAAGCTCTCCATTGTGGCGATCTACCGTCCTCCAGGTCCCCTCCGTGACTTCTATGACGAGATGGATGCCCTCCCCAGCTGCTTTCCTGCGGATGGCAGACCACTCGTTAACCTCAGCGACTTCAACATCCTGCAAGAGAAGTTGCACTCACCTGAACTAACCAACTTTTTCGCCATCTTTGACTTAACACTATCCCCTTCTCCTCCCACACACAGGGCCCGGAACCAGCTTGACCTAATATTCGCTAGGTCCTGCGACACCTCTGCTCTCTCCGTTACCCCGCTCCCATTTCTGACCATCACTTTGTTGATTTTTCTCTCCCCTTGAAATCCTCTCCACCCCCTCCTCTCTAGTCCCCACATTGTCACCACTCGCCGTAACCTCAAATCCCTCTTTCCTTTTGCCTCTACTGTTCTGTCTTCACTACCTTCTATCGAACAATTCTCTCAACTATCTACAGATGAATCTTCAGACACTCTGCTATCCTCCCTCTCCTCCTCCTTCGATTCCCTCTGTCCCTTACACTCTAGACCAGCGCGATCCTCACCCCCTTCTCCTTGGCTGTCCGTTCCTCTGCGGACTTGTAGAACAAAGTTGCGGGCAGCTGAGAGGAAATGGAAGAGATCAGACTGTCCTAATGGTCTATCCCACTATCTTTTCCTTCTTTCTGATTTCACCTCTAGTGTGTCAACACCCAAATCTGCCTTCTACCGGACCAAAATCAACTCCTCCGCCTCAAACCCCAGGAAACTTGTTTTCCCTGTTTTCGACCCTCCTCAACCCTCCCTCACCCCCACCTCCTTCCTGCCTCACTGCTGATGACTTTGTTACCTACTTTACCCAGAAAGTGAAGGACATCAGCTCCTCTTTCATCCCTGCCTCCATCCCTCCTCCTCCGTCTTTACTCAATTTAGCCCTCTCACCTCTGACGAGGTCAACAGAATAATAAAATCTAACCATGCCACCACCTGCCCACTTGACGCTATCCTCTCCTCCAGGATGTCTCAAGCGTCATCCTGCCATTTCTTACCTCACTTATCAACTCCTCCCTCACTTCAGGAATTGTTCCAGCATTTTTCAAGACTGCCAGAATAAAGCCGCTCCTCAAAAAACCAACTCTTAGTACCACCGACTTCCAGAACTACAGACCGGTATCTCTTCTTTCATTCCTTTTTAAAACACTGGAACGTGCCATTGCTAACCAACTGTCCTCCTATCTCTCATCTAACGACCTGCTTGAACATCACCAGTCCGGCTTCAAGAAGTCACACTCCACTGTCCCTCCGTACTGCCAGAGCCTCATCCCTCTCATCGGTTCTCATTCTCCTCGACCTGTCCGCAGCATTTGACACGGTGAACCACCAGATCCTCCTTGCCACTCTTGCTGAACTTGGCATTGCTGAATCTGCTCTTTCCTGGTTCACATCCTACCTGATGAACCGCACCTATCAAGTGACATGGAATGGCTCCTTGTCCAAACCTTGCACGCTTGAAACTGGGGTCCCTCAAGGCTCTGTACTGGGGCCTCTTCTGTTCTCCCTCTATACCAGATCTCTGGGCTCTGTAATTGCATCACACGGCTTTTCCTATCACTGCTATGCTGACGACACTCAGCTATTTCTCTCTTTCCCCTCATCTGATAAAGCCCTGATTGCAACACGCATATCGGAATGTCTGGCGGACGTCAGCACCTGAACAACTGCCAATCAACTGAGGCTTAACCTCAACAAAACCGAGCTCCTCCTAATCCCAGAACATCGTTGAGAACATCACTGTATCTCCTTCTCCAACTGCTAGAAACCTCGGTGTCGTATTGGACAATCAGTTATGCTGCATCGCAAACAGCACTGCGGTGGCCCGATCCTGCAGATTTGCACTTTACAACATCCACAGAATCCGGCCCTTCCTCACAAGGGAAGCAGCTCAGCTTCTAGTCCAATCACTGGTCATCTCCCACCTCGACTCTTGCAACTCACTCCTGGCTGGACTTCCTGCCTCTGCGATTAAACCTTTGCAGCGCATCCAGAATGCGGCAGCACGCCTCGTGTTCAACCTACCCGAAGTTCTCCCATGTGACCCCCCTCTTCCGGGACCTCCACTAGCTCCCTGTAGTAGCTCGCATCAAATTTAAGACGATGGTACTGCCCCTGCCTACCTCCAAGCATTGGTAAAGCCACACACCCCAGCTCGATCCCTCCGCTCAACTACCTCAGCTGGACGTCTGGTACCGCCATCGCTAAGAGCTAGCAAAGGTCGTTCAGCAAAGTCACAACTTTTCTCGGTTCTGGGACCTCAGTGGTGGAACGAGCTCCCTGCCGTTTTCAGGACCGCAGAGTCGCTCACTATCTTCCGAAAAAGACTCAAGACTCACCTGTTCAGAGTCCACCTCGACTCTGCATAGCCACCCTCCCCATTCTGTCCACCATTGAACACTGTATTGTATTGCATTGTGTTGCATTGTGTTGTATTGTATTATAGTACTTAACTGTGTAACAACTGCAGTAGCTGCTATCATTGCTGTAACATGGGGAATTGTTTAGCCTGGCGATTGTTGTACTTGCACTTGGTTCTATGAACATTCTTTCTGTACCGACAGCGATATATTGTTGCACTTCTTGTGACAAATGTACCATTGTTAGTCGCTTTGGATAAAAGCGTCTACTAAATGTAATGTAAATGTGAGATGGTTAGTGGTTGGGGGGGGCCGTGTGGTCGCTGTTGCTCTGGCCTATTGTACCATGTGTGTAAGAGGTGTAGGTGAGGGTGTGATGTGTGATGGATGAATGTGAGTGTATGATGGTTGGTTGTGTGTCGTGAGTAGGAAATGGGTGAATAAGTGTGGTAGATGTGTATGCATAATGGGTGTATACTTAATGTGGTGAATGTATGCTAGGATTTGTCATTCAAGCCTGTGGGTGTAAGTGTATGTAGGCGGGTGATCCAGAGGTGTTTAGTGTGTCTGTGTTGTGGGGTGGTCCAACTGGGGTCTGACTGTAAACCAGAAATAGTGAGGTGGGTGACGGGGTGTTGTGTGAAGTGTGTGACCAGGGCTGGTTTGTAAGTGTTGTTGTTTAAGGTTATGGAGGTGTTGTTTTAAGCGGGTGATCATGGTGTGTTTCGTTTCTCCGATATAGTGTTTGTGGCAGTAGGTGCATGTGATGATGTAGACTAAGTTGGGGGAGTCAATACTTGGGGGATGAAGGATGGGTAGAGTGGTGTGGCTGTGTGGGTTGGTGATGGATTTGTGTGGTTTGAAATAGTGTGTAATAGACGGTGGTGATTTAACGGGTTTACGGGAGAAGGTGGAAGTGACCAGGAGATCTTTAAGACTTTTGTTTTTTCTGTAGGCTGAGATGATGGTGTATTGTTGTAATGGTGTGTGTGGTTGTTGTATGTTAGTGAAGTGGGATTTTATGTTTTGGTGTATGGAGAGGGTTCTATGGGAAAAGGTGGTGACGAAAGGTAGGATGGTGGTGAGGCGAATCTGTGGGTTAGGGTGAGGTGTATGGAGCGGATGGAGGTTATGGTTAGGAAAGGGGGAGGGGTTAGAGTTAGGTGTGGGAAAGGGGTAGGGGTTAGGGTAAGCTGTGAGGTTAGGGTTAGGTGTGGGGAAGGGGTATAGGTTAGGGTTAAGAGAGGGTTAGGGGAGGGGAAGGGGTAGAGGTTAGGGTTAGGAGAGGAGTTGGGGTTAGGTGTGGGGAGGGGGTAGAGGTCAGGGTGAGGAGAGTGGGAGGGGTTAGGGTTGGGGTTGGATGTGGGGTTAGGGTTGAGGCTAGGGTAGGAATGGCGGGAGGGGGAAGCGGGACGGATTGGGTTGAGTAGGGGCCCAGAGGTTGGTTGGTGGTGTGTGTTTGTTTATGTTGTGTGGGGTGTAAGATAGAGGATGATGGTGGTGTAGCTGGTGTGGAGTCCGGCGCAGTATATGGAGTGATGTGTGAGGGGGGTGGGGAGCGAGTAGTGATAGTGTACTTGTTTTGATTCATCTGAGATACCTTTTACTATAACCCCGTGTCCTGAGTGCTGTCAAGAGTGTGCTTATTGCGTGATGGAGGTCCTTATGGTGGGTGCAGATTCTACGGTAACGGATTATTTGTGATTTGATTATGCCTCTAAATGTATGTTTGGGGTGATAACTATGTTTGTGAAGAAGTGAGTGTGTGTCCGTGGGTTTGAAATATACTCTGGTGGTGAGTGTTTTATGTGTGAGGTCTGGGTGGGATTCTAGTGTGACTGTGGTGTCCAAAAAGTTGACTTGTGTGCTATCTAGTATGTATTTGACCTTGATTTTTTCGTGGTGAGTATTGAGTGTTTGGATGAATTGTGGAAAAAGTGAGATGTCGTGTGTCCATGCCCCTATGATGTCATCTAAAAATCTGTAATAGAAAAGTGGTTTGTGTGTGCATTTGTGTAGTGCTCCCCGCTCCCACTCGCTCATGTAGACGTTGGCGTATGATGGTGCGAATCTTTGGCCCATGGCGGTTCCCTGTATTTGTAGATATTCTTTATTATCAAAGGTGAAGTTATTGGTGGTGAGACAGATGTGTAGGAGTTGGAGGAGGTGGGTGTCAGGTCTGAGTGGATCCGGGTTAAGGTTTTCTATATTGCTTCTAGGCCTAATGAGATATCTATGTTTGTGTATAAGCTGGCTATGTCTATGGTGAAGAGGTGTGTATGAGGGGGAACCTGTATGGGACTGATTTTATTGAGGAAATGTGTGGTGTCTCTGAGATAACTGGGGTGGGTGGTGGAGAGTGGGTTGAGGTGGTGTTCAATGTAGTGGACGATGTGATAAGTGGTGCTGTTGCAGTCGGAAACTATTGGTCTGCCAGGAGGGACCTCAAAGGGAACTGTCCAAGCAGTTGGGTCCTTGTGTATCTTGGGGAGAAGGTAGAATTTACGGGGTCTGGGGTTGTCAGGTCCATAGAGATAGTTACGTTGTTTGGCGGAAATGAATTTATGGGTGTATAAGGAAGAGATTATGTGTCTGAGTTTAATTGGTGTTGTGGGTTGGATGTTGGTGGGAATGGGTCGATAGTGTGATGTGTTGGTTAATTGTCTATTGGCCTCAAAAAGATATTGGTGGGTGTCTAGTATGACGATCTTGGATCCTTTGTCTGCTGGTTTGATGATTATGTGTGGGTGTGATTTAAGTTGTTCGATAGCCAGTCTTTCTTGTGTAGTGATGTTGTCCGGGGTGTGGGTTGGTGGGTTGTAGGTGACGAAATGAGTCCAGGTCTGTTTTGATGAGTCTAGTGATGTGTGGGTGACGTTGTGAGGATGGAGGTTGCCAATGGGAGGGTTGTGTGAATGGGGTGAACTTAGTGTATGGTGTGTATTGGAAGTGGTCCAGTAGTGCAAGTCGTCTGTGGTACTTGGACAGATCCCTTTGAAGCTCCTCCCGGTCTAGTGTTGTGGGGTGGGGAATGAAGGTGGGGCCCTTTTCTAAAAGTGATGTTTGTGCTGGTGTGAGGATGAGAGAGGTGGATAGATTAAGGATATTGGAGGTGGCCGTGTGTATGTATTGGATGTGTCTGATCCTATCTTCTGTGGGGGTTTGAGGGGTAGGAGGAGTGGATGTGTCCTGTCTATGTGTAGTGGAAGTTGTTGTAGTGGGAGTGTCCTGGGTGAGGTTATGTGTTGGTGGAAATTTAGTTGAGAACACCATGTTGGCAAGGATAAGTTGTGCATTGTTTGGTGTCCAGTGTATATTGTCGGGTTGAGTGATGAAGGTGTCGTGGGGAACTTCTAGTAAGGGGCTGAGGTGACTGTGACTATGTAACTATTGAGTTTGCGGAGGTTCTTCTGTTGTTTGGGTGTGAGGTTCGGTGAGGTGGTTGATGACGGGGGAAGTGGATGGTGGCGTTGGGGAATGTGGTGAGTGCCTGTTTGTAGAGTGCTGATAATTGTTTAATGGATGTGAGTTCGGGGTTGGGGTTCATGTTGTTCAGGCCGATTGAGAGGATAACTGTTTGGGTGTGGGTGTTTTTTTAAGAATGTGCAAGAGGTGTCCTATGGTGGCTCCGGGATAGCTGTCTATTTGTATGTGTGCGTGTGTGTGTGGGGGGATTCTATTGAGGTTGGAGTCACCGATGATAAGTGTGGGTGTGTGTCCTAGGAGTGTCCAATCCTGCAGTCTATTCCCCGTCCTAACCTTGTGGTAGGTGGGTCGATGGTATTTAATGACTGCAGGATTGTTAGCGGAGGGGATACTTGGTGGTCTGCTGTTTGTAGGGGGTAGTGTAGGGGAGGTTGGTGTCAACAGTAACCTGGCAAAATGGTTGTGGGGGGAAGGGAGAAGAGTTTAAGTCAGATGGGTTTGTACTGGTCGTGTTGACCTGAGTGTGTCCCTTCCTCATAACTCTTTGTTGTTTTGCCAGGCCACTGTTGGCACCTGTAGGTGAGAGGGGGGGAGAAGTGGGGTTATGTGAAATGCAGTCAACCAGATCCACAATGAGGTTAGTGCGTTTGTGTCCTGTGAGAAGAGGTCTGGTTGGTGTTGGTGTGTGAGGTGTGGTGGATTCCGGTTGAGAGTTATGTGTATGAATGGTTGTGCAAAGGGTGGATCGTCGGCAGCCTCTTTTGCGTCACTGTAGCTCCTCGGGCCGCTGGTCAAAACACCTTGAGCTTGGCAGGGGGGGGGGTGTCTGAAAGCGCACCCCTCTCTCCTTCAATACTCTTCTTATTCCAGCGTATTCCCTTCTCTTCCTCATTACTTCTGTCGGGTAGTCATTGCCAAAGTAGACTTGAACCCTGACCGGGCTGAGCCTCTTGCTGGAGCTGGATTTGAGTTCCCGTCGCTAGCTGTAACAACGCAGCCACCATTAGCCCTCTCCTCCGAGACCTTGCCTTTTACCTCTGACTCTGACCCGAATAGACCAAACTCTGATGTGTTTACCACAGACTTTATTCCTCTGCCACCGGCGGCTCTGGTGTGTGTAAAAGGAAAGCACAGTTGCATCTCTCCTCAGCACAACAGCCACCGCTAAAAAGCCACAGTAAAAGTCGATCGCACAACCGATTCCTGCCTCTGACACGTTGACTCGCAACATAATAAGTCGAAGATTTGCATTGGCTTTGGCGATTTCCCGTGCCTCCTTTTTTCTCACCACACAAAGCGTTCTCTGTCCCATTGTACACACGCATGCCCCGGCCGCTCCCGAGAGCAAAGACAGTGTTGGATCCAACCGATAAAAAAATAAAATAAACACAACTTGGACACAAGCCCTGAAGCTATGTAAAGCGAAAATCACTGTGTTATGGTAATTGTTTTGGTAGTTTTTGTCGCTCATTTCCTACAAATTCTGGTGTGAAAAGAGACAAAGTCTGTTCACATGCCGACGTCATGGGTCCCGACCGGCGCTTTCATTGGATTATGCGACAATGTTTTGGCCGAGCGCATGATGCAATGTTGCGAATGTTTTGCACGTTTATCTTTATTTGCTCGACTGCGTGGTGCGGCATATTGCTGTTGGCGTCTGTGGTATTTAATGTGCCGCCGCGCACACACTGCAAATGTGATTTGTATTTGTCTGTTTGTGTGTGTTAATGTGTAGGCTATTCATAAGGTTCATCTACGTCACGTTTTCTGGAACGCCGCCATTTGCACGACCGATCTCGCCAAGTATGGCCGCCCACACCGCTCATCTGGACGTAAGCGAGAGACAAAGATACCTGGAAAAGATTTCGATTTTAGGCTCCGATCCTTATTTGTTACCCCCAGTTTTTTTTAATCTATTAATATCGGCCTCAAGCTTGCCTAAAATACATTTCCATGACATATATATTTATTTAGTCCACAACCCTTCCCCCTACACTGGAGAGAGCTTGAAAGCGTTCAAGAGCACTGATGCATATCAATATGCTGTGGCTGGATGGGTGAAGGACGCTAGAGTGAGGCACTTGGCCACCAATAATCTTTATCTGATAATGGCAAAGGTAAGTACTATATATTCGTGACTTCTTGTGAACAGTTTGTGGTGGGTTACTATAATTGATCGTTGAAATCAGTCATCAAATCATAGAGGATAATTTCGCCGGGACACTTGGGACGATTTTCGTCAAGATTCATTTTGTACCCACAACACAACCCGATTTACATTATTATGGATTATTTTGGGCAATGAATGAGGTATTAATACCAATACTCTTTGGCTGGGACGTTGTCAACATTGGGTAGGGCTATATGGAGCAGAACATAGTGTGTCATATGTCAACGTTTTTTGTATGCATTTTATTCATTAGTAAGCTACATGGATATGCCATCTTTCAGAACCTATCATTACCTGCAGTAAAGAGAATAAAAGAGCGCATCCTCATTGTACCCAGCACTACTGAATGCGTCTCTGTCCAAAACACATTTCCAAACAAACTGACGCACATTATGCTGAGGTTATAACAACGCAATTTCTTATTTTGGTTAGATCTCATCTCTTGGTTATGCAAAAGGTTTACAGAAGAAAGTCATGTCATTTGTGAACTAGATAGGATCTATGACTCCAGCTATCATTATGTCACCCATAAGAGCAATATTAGGAGAATTAACATATTCACTATTTAACGGTTTGTTCTTCACTTAACAGGTCCTTCATTCACAGGCTCTTAACACTAAGCCCACATGGCCATGGGTAGTTGTGCAGGAGGAAGGGACTGTTGTCATGGCACACTGCACTTGTATGGCAGGACTGGGAGAGGTGTGCTCCCACGCAGCAGCACTAATGTTCTCACTCCTGGCTGCTGTTGAGCGCAGAGAGGGACAGGCATGCACAGACAATGCATGTGCATGGGAAGACCCAGGCAAGAAACTTGTGAACTATGATGAGCTATCAAACATATTTCCAAAGGAGAAGGCTAAAAAAAAAGACGACCACCATCAAATGAAACCATCCGCTGATGAGCTCAAGCAGTTTTTTTGAACAGCTCCACAGCAGTGAAAACCAGGAGGCCATCCCTAAGAAAAGTGCAATTTTGTCAGTTGTTGAAGGCCATTCCATCAGATACATTCCCAACACTGTACAGTTGGATTTGCAACCACCTCTCCCTACTCTGTACTCAAGCGCCTGTCTTGAAATGAGGAGTCTGCTAGGCGTTTTGAGGAGCTTCATCTCACTCCGGAGCAGGTAAGATAATGAAAATAACACAAAAGCTCCACTTTTACCTCATCACACTAACGTAATGATTATAATAATTAACATTAAAACCCTTTTGATGATTCGATTATTTTTGGAGTGTTTGGTAGTTGAGGAGAAGACAAGAGAGCAGAGAAAGTCCAGGGTGTGGTTTGGTCAGAGAGCAGGAAGAGTTACTGCATCAGTATTTCTTGAGGCAGCCAGGACAAAGAACTCTTCATCTCTGATAAAGAGAATTTGCTATCCCCAGTCTTCACACTTTTCAACAGAAGCAACCAGGTATACATTTTAGAAAGCCTTTTTCTCGGAATTCCATCATGGTTATACTCCAGGAATGATGTTTTATATAACAGTGATTATACTGTTATATTTACATTTATACATTTATAAACTAAATGGTTTGTGGAATCAATAAAGTGGCTTTGGGTTGGACAATGTAGACTAGTTGGTTTATCATAAAGTTCAAAATATCCTTACTGTCTTTCATGTTTTCACAGATGGGGTCTGCAAAATGAGGAAACTGCCAGGGAGTCATACCTGAAGACCATGCGAGATCTCCATTTGAACTTCAGCATTACAAAATCAGGGCTCATTATCAACCCGGGCCTACCATGGGTAGGAGCATCGCCAGATGGTGTGGTGACCTGTGATTGTCATGGGACTGGTGTGCTTGAAATAAAATGCCCTTTCAATGCAAATGGCCGCGCTTTCAGGGATTGTGTCAGCGACCCACGTTTCTGCCTTACCATGACTGCAGAAGGTATGGCCCTCAAACCAGATCATAGCTACATGTACCAACTGCAGACCCAAATGTGTGTAGCTGGGGTAATGTATGGAGATTTTATTGTGTGGACACCACAAGAACTTTATATGCAGCAGGTCCAGTTTGATCAATGTTTTTTTGATGAGGCCTACTTGAGGGTGAAAGAATTCATTAAAACAGGGGTACTGCCTGAGCTGTTGGGTAAATGGTTTACTGTGCCACGCCTCTCAAGTGCTAATTTTGAGACAGCACTTGAGGGATGTTACTGTGGAAACCCTATTGATGAAGCAGACCTTCTTTCTTGCACATCTGGGCAATGCAAACGAAAGAAGTTCCACAAGTCATGTCTGAAGCTGAGCAGGGTGCCAAAGAGTTGGAAATGTGTAGAATGTAAAAAACAAACAAAAAAGTAATGAGTTTGGTATCCAGAAACATTTTTTTTGTTTTGATTTATTCAATTGAATTATTTTTTTTTTAACCATTGTGTTTGTAGCAATGTGGCAAATAAATTCGTTCCATACATAAATGAACAATAAAAATATATTTTTTAATAACTATGTATAGTAGTTGGTCTATGTAGTTCCGAGTCAGAGAAAACAATTGTACCACGTCTCTACTCTGTAGGGATGACTGATGGGCAAATATTACACAGAGCACAGCAAACTGTAACCATTTTGTCGATGGAGGTAGGCTGTCCATGGCAGAGTGTCAGAGGGATGGTGGTCTGAAGAATCGTGTACTTATTCCTCACCAGGCCAATGACTCTCTCCACATGGATCCTGACAGCTGCCAGTCCCCTTGTTGCCTCTAGCTCCAGTGGATGCAGCTGTGTCTTGCCTTTGGTAAATGCCGGTATTTTCAGCTGAGCACAATACAGACCCATTGTATCTTTAACATTAAAACCTCTATCAGCTAGAATGACATCTCCTTCTGACAAATTATCAAGATATCCACAATTTTCTGTTATGTGCTTGTCGCTTGTGCGACCCCCCCAACCTTTTGACACATAGGATATAACACCTTGTGGTGTAATTGAGATTTTGCAGTGTTGTGGTGCTTATATTGTGAGTATGTCTGTGCACGGCATCTCAGGTCCTTTGGCTTTTCTATAAATATTTCAAAACAATCAATTATGGAGGTGCAGTTTTTAAAGTTATTGCGAAAACACATTGGGAGACTAATTTGAATTTGTTCTTTAGGTGGCCATACGATAAGTTCTGATAATCTGAAAAACAATACATCTAATGTGCTGTTAAACACTCTGACAGCAGTTGATCCCAAAAAAAAAAGCTAAAAAGTGAAGCGGCACATTAAGCCTCAGTCTCATTAATGTTAGGATCAAACATTGGAATGGGGTGATTGATTGTCCAACTTTTATAAACTTCTGAACAAAGTTAAACAAAACTATTAATTTGGCGAAGGTTGGAAGACCTGTTAGATCCTGCACCATGGTGTCATTGTCCCTGAATGCCTCCTCATTCAAGGACCGCTCCTCTACCCTATCCCTTAACTCACTGACCTCAGCTCGGAGCCGCGCACACTCACTTTCCAATGCAAATGTTGTAGCCTGGCAGGATGGATTCACACATGGTTCTACAATGCCAGGGTCTGTGTCTTTTGAATAACTGTGGTCAGTGTTGTGGTCAGTATTGACTTCATGGTCACTACACGACTCCATGTCAGCAACATCGGTGGTTGAAGGGTCAGCAAGACATCTGCTGGTCTCGCGGATCTTGCGCTTCCTCTGCTGAGTCTTCAGAAACTTTTGGAAGACGTAATTTTGCTTTTCCCTTTCCCTCACAGAGGTATGTGCAAACAGGCTGGGCACAAAAGCAGGGCTCAAGGGGTTGTCCTGTTTTGCTCCTACAAAGGCAGAGCATAGTAAAACAAAGATTATAGGAACACATCACCTCAGTAAATACATCTCTCGCAGACTATACAAATGTAGGTTCTAATATGGGAAAAGGGGCAATAATCTGTTCCTTTTGACTGATATGGAATAGTACTAAGCAAATTACAGCTGTAAATCTAATCATGAAGTTACTGCATGGGCTAAACATAGGGACTTACAATGATTTCATCCTACTTCAGGAAATGTGTTTTTGAGAAATAATAGAGTGCTATGCATTTATTGCATTGCATGTCTTGTCATATTTGTTGTCTTGTCTATGTTGCTGCTATGACAATGTCATTTACCTCTGGAATGAATCAAGGAATTAGCTATCTATCTAATACAACACAAACGCATTAGTGCTACAGAGGCTGAAAGACATGTTTCCAAAACACGTGAAACTCAGGAAATTCTTACAAAATCAAGTTTTGTAAGTGTTCTCCAGACATATTATAGCTCTTGTTAGTCCTAGCTGCTACTAAGTTGAAGCGAAATCTTACCTGACACAAAGTGCTCCGAGCACAGCAAGCTGTGAGATGTGGGCGCCCAATGATCTCATCTTATTGCGGCTAACCACTTATCTCTTCTTCATTTTTCGGTTGGTAATGAATAAAAAATCAAGCCGGGGTTCCTCGTACGGCTGTTGTTACAGCCCACTGCCCAAGAAATTGCCGGCATGACTGTCGGTGGATTGTGGTCGCAGGTGTTGCTGTTGGTGTTGACTGAGTTACCACTGAAATCAGTTGGTCAGTGGGTGGGATCGGTCGTCAAGATGGCGGCGCAAAGCTACAG
>OLKM01001375.1:0-141371 GCA_900291075.1 Melanogrammus aeglefinus | reverse complement strand
TCTCTCTCTCGTTCAATTGAAAGAGGTTTATTGGCATTGGAAAACATTTACATTACTGAAGTACCAAATACTAAAATAGGATACCCTGGAAAATCGGATACAAACATAACAAGTAGACTTGATCTCTCTCTCACTCTCTCTCACTCTCTTTCTCCGACTCTCTCCCTGTCAGTCTTGGATTGCACTTGCTTGTGACCTTTTTTTAAATTCCATTTCCTGCATAACCGGAACACACGACACAGCTCGTCTATACTTCTCTATTCTCTATATCATCTCTCTCTCTCTCTCTCTCTCTCTCTCTCTCTCTCTCTCTCTCTCTCTCTCTCTCTCTCTCTCTCTCTCTTCTCTCTCTCTCTCTCTCTCTCTCTCTCTCTCTCTCTCTCTCTCTCTCTCTGATTGCCATCCTTACTCACAGCATGGACGATGCATGTGTTACTGAAGCCAAACTCTGAAATGGATCCTGTCTAAATCGTCCACTCCCAGATGTTCAGCGACAGAGTGCAATAAAAGAAAACCAATACCTGCGTCTCATGCACGTGCCCGTGTGGTCAACACAGCCGGGGGGGGGGGCTGAGGGATGTCCGTGGGACGTGAACAGGCTAGCATTAGGCAGAGGCCCTTTCCTGCTCGTGAGCTTCATAGCCCGATGGAAGACACTTACGTCCCTTCAATTACTGCCTGAGGCGCTCGCTAAGTTTATCCCCGTCCGGATGGGGGGAAGCGAGGGGAGAGAGGGAGGGAGGGTCGATGGGTGCTATTTATAGGCCCCTTTATAAGGCTTCTGGTTTCACTGTTCTGCACAGTCAGACATGCTGAATGGTTGTTCCAGCATGTCACAGACTACAGTGCACGGAGTACAGTGCACGGATTACAGCGCACGGACTACAGTGAGCGGACAACAGTGAGCGGACTACAGTGAACGGACTACAGTGAACGGACTACAGTGACTGGACTACAGTGAGCGGACTACAGTGACTGGACTACAGTGAGCGGACTATCCCTGTCCGGATGGAGGGGCGGGAAGGAAGGAATGGGAGGATGAGAGAAGAAGGAGGGAAAGAGAGAGGAGAGGAGGAGAGGGAGGAAAAGGAGAGAGAGAGAGAAGAGAGAGAGAGAGAGAGAGAGAGAGAGAGAGAGAGAGAGAGAGAGAGAGAGAGAGAGAGAGAGAGAGAGAGAGAGAGAGAGAGAGAGAGAGAGAGAGGAGAGAGAGAGAGAGAGAGAGAGAGAGAGAGAGAGAGAGAGAGAGAGAGAGAGAGAGAGAGAGAGAGAGAGAGAGAGAGAGAGAGAGTCGATGAGGGTTATTTATAGGCCCCCTTAAAAGGCTTCTGGTTTCACTGCCCGGCACACTCAGACATGCTGGATTACATTGCACGGACGACAGCCTTGAACTGACAAATCAGTTATTTCAGTTGGAAAGTTATTGTCAGTTTTGTCGGTTAGATATTTGAGGATAATCGTATTGTATAATGTTTTCTTGCCTTTAGAGAATAAGTGGACATTTGACACAGAAAATCGAGACAAACTGTCAAGTTCAAGTTATAGTCTGAGGGCCCTATTTTAATGGTCTGAAACGCAAGTGAGAAGCACCAAGCGCAAGTAGCTTTGTAGGCGGTTCTATGGCGATGTCGCTAGTTTAGCCGGCACGCGGAAAAAATGACTCTTGGCGCCCGCGCGCAAATCTAAAAAAGGGGTTGGTCTGAGGTAGCCTAATTACCCGTATGGTGTGGTTTGGGGGAGACACGGTAACGTGCAATAAACACATTAAATCTCATTAATTCCTATAAAAGTTATGGGCATGTACACGATTGTCTGTGTCAAGATGTGTTGCCTGTACGGGTGTTTGCAGGATGCATTGATTTAAAGGTACAACTTATTACCGCTGTATCAAACTGTTCTTTCCCACAATAAATTTAAACAAGATGTGTGTGTGCCTAGGTCAGATGAGAGAAGCAAAGTGTATGCGCGAGGTGCACAAGCAACATTATGCATGCGCCCTTAAAATAGCATCTGAACAACGCGCCACTGACTTTAAAGCAGGTATTTCCTGGTTTGTGGCGCAAGTGGTTTCTTAAACGTCAAAATAGCACCAGGGAACATTTGCGCCAGAACCCGCCTCCTAATTTTGCCGAGCCACCCCTTGGGGCGCAACATCATTCCCTAATTTACCCACGCGTGGCGCAGGAGTATGGGGTCAGAACAGTCTCATTGATAATGAATGCACAGAGAAGGATTCACAAATGTATTTTGTGATTTATGTAATAAATTGCTCCCTGCTTCTCACAAATACATTTTCCAATGCACCACACAAATGGATATCCGGTATGTGTATTAAATGTAAAATAAATCCACAAACAAAAAATAATTTTCACAAAAACACACTTTCTGATCACACACAATGTGTCTTGTTTTTAAATAAATGTAATATAAATTATATAATTTATGAATTAAAAAAATATTTGGCAATTTTTCATCAAAATGTTATTTAAGATGTTGTCGTTAACTTGTATATGCAAACTGTTAAACCTCAATTTACAGGACGCTTTTCATTTGTGAACATGTTTGCATTTTATGTGGAGAACTGGATCCTGTATTATATAAGTGGATTTTTTGACCACTCTCCTGTGGCTGGATTCACAAATGCATTTTGTTCAGACAAGGAACTCTCTGTATGCCAATCCAGATGCCTCCGCCTCGTTATTCGCGACAATCACATGACTGCAGTGACTGGGTTTTTACATTCGACTGGGTTTTGGGATCATCGGTGCCGTTAAAGTAGCAAACGGCACCGATAATCCCAAAACCCAGTCGAAACTAGATGGAAAAAGTGTGTAGTTCAAAACGTGATGCAGGTTTTACTTCTTCGCCACCTACAGATTGTTATGTACGATCATTCAAAAAACGCATGGTCAAATGTCTATAGCATAGACATTTGACCGGGAGGCGCGGAGGCGGAACTGAGAGGGCGGAACTGCAGTCATGTGATTGGCTGAAAACGAGGGAGGCATCTGATTGGCTACACAGAGTTCCTTGTTGAAAAAAATGCATTTGTGAATCTAGCCACGTCAGGAGAGTCTCAAAAATCCACATATAAATACAGACCATGTTCACACCCAAATGCAACCAAGTTCACAAATGAAAAGCGTCTTGTTAATTCAAATTTGCAAACTAGCAACGACACATGCGCCAGTGATTAAGTCAATTGCGCCGGATGCAAGATAGGGCCCTGAGTCTCAAAATTGATGAACTTGCGTTTACGGCAGAGTTCGCTGGAAGTCTGCTGCTGTGGCTGACTCACCTCGTCCTTGGCGTCCTCATCAATCTCAAACACGTGGGAGGGCAGCTTGTCAGACTTCAGGCCTTTGCTGTGGGGAAAACCATTATTTGACATTAACACCTCCCCACATGCCAACCCAAACACAACCCCCCTTCACCATAGACACAGAAAGGACCGTACTTGCCCAGCTATCGTGAGCATTTTTATATTGTGGCTGACAATAAGGTCAATCCTGTACATAGTTGTTCAGTGAGATAGCCAAAGCGGCTTCAGGTGGATGGGACTCTGATCCGGTATTGTTAAATACACCATCAGTTTACTGTATTGTGAATCAGGAAATACATCAGCTGAATATAAAACCTCAATGAGTCTTTATTTCCTGTTACATCACATTATTTGACCAGATATCCTGCCAAATCCTAAACGCCAAACGAGATTCTGCTGCTAATCCAACACATACAGAACATTAAATGGCCGACAAGTCCCCTAAATCCCATTCCCTAAATCCCTATGTCGCTTACCTTGGCAGCATACGGAAATCTCCGGAGTAGGCCTCGTATTTGTAGTTGATGACGTGCCAGTCGGTGTTGTACATCTTGATGCACTGCCAAACGGGTCCACACACGCGCACGCACGCACGACGCGACGCAGCGCAACCACAGACGTGCACACGCGACACACACACCACGACACAACACCACACACACACAGGGATTAGCGCATACGCAGCAGACTGTTCTACACAATAGACAGACCACTGCGGACAGACACAGTCGCAACCGATTAGGGCTGCCAGCTGTACAGAATAAAGAGACTCTGAGGTTCAGACCTTTTAGGATCACACATGGCTCTCTCATAGTATTCAGTCGCGTAACAGCCGTAACCTCATTATTTAAATACAACACCCGAAAAAACCTCTGCTCATTTGCTTTGTGAGCTTTTCCTTCCATGAGATATCAATCATCACAACTGATTGGGCCAAACAAAAGGAGCTGTTGAGCCAGTCAAATTAAAGTCAGAGCTTCAGCTGTGAACGGAGCATCTCTCTGCTCAACCGACGTCAGGGGGGTTCTGTTAGCCTTCACAATGCTATGGCAACCGGATCAAAGTTGAACTTGAGAAATCCAATGAAAAGATTTAGGGCCTGGTGGAAGTTAACACGAGTCATACCGTATCAAAACATAATTAAAGCCACCGTGAGAGAGAGATCCTCCCCAAGACATTTACTCTTTTTTATCTTGCTCTATAACTGTTTGTGTATGTCCCCTAGAATTCCAGTCAGGCACACATATGGATCAAAAAGTATTGTTTGCTATTATGTTTCTTGTGCCAACAAATTCATCCTATGACCTAGCCTGGGAACAGGGTGAATGTGCAAGCTCATGGTTTATTTGCCCTTGCGTATGAATCTGGTCCCCGTTTGGCCCAGGAGGCATCGTTGACCCAATGTCAGGACTCTGCAAGTCTACATCCCTTGACCCGGTGGGTCTCGTAACCCACTGATGGCCCCTGAACCGCCAGTTGACAACCACAGTAATGTTGGGGTACCTCTTTGGCGAACAGGCTCCTGGCCTCCCGCTCTGCATTCTGGGGTACCGTGGGAACCACCGTCCTCCGCTGGCGAGACACCTGGGACTCCTGACATTCAGACCATGTGCACACGGAATCACACACACACACACACACACACGCACACACATACAGAATATCACAGACACACACACACACATACAGAATCGCACACCCAGCACAAACACATAACCAAACACATTCAACATCACAAACACATCACAGACACTCACACATACCAAAGTCACACTCACACACACACACACACACACACACACACACACACCACACACACACACACACACACACACACACACACACACACACACACACACACACACACACACACACACACACACACACACACACACACACACACACACACACACATTAATACACACATTAACCACCACATGTGGATATATAGCTGAAGCTACTTTAGCGTGAGAACTTGTTTATACAAATTCCAAACAATCTATTTGTATACTGGTGATGATATATCACCCTTTCTCGATTTGGAGAGAGAGCGCTGGGGAGAGAGAGCAAGAGTGAGAGAGAGACAGACAGGAAGAGAGATGATTCGACACAGATGCACAGGTGGAGAGCCACACACACACACACACACACACACACACACACACACACACACACACACACACACACACACACACACACACACACACACACACACACACACACACACACACACACACACACACACACACACACACAGGCAGACAGGCAAAGACACAGACAGAGGCAGACAATCATAGAAAGGCAGACAGGTAGAGCGACAGACAACAAGACGGACGGTAAGACGGAAAGAAAGAGATGGACATAGAGACACAGAGATGGCGACAGACAGACAGAGAAAGAGTGAAATGAAGAGAGGGAGAGAAGAGGCCCCAACAAGAGCTGACTCAGAGGAAACAACGACGGCCAGCAAATTCTCCTGGTGACATGGCGAGAGACAAGGAAGAAGGGAGAGAGAGAGACGGAGATAGAACGAGAAGGAAAGAGAGAGAGAGAGCGAGAGCGCGGCTAGGCTTGCCTCTAAACCTCACCACATGCGTTGGACTGAACAGTATTAAATACAGGGGCCCTTGTAAGTTGGCAGCATTGCTGATGCCTGTCTGGCGTTGTGGGGGTGGCGGGGTTGATCCCGGGACGACGATGGGAAACGTTCCATCGAGGGTGGAATCCTCTGAACCCCTCCTCCACCCTTAAGTTCTCGCTAGAACCCATTGAGGTGGACGTAGGTCTAAAACCCTGCTGGGCGAACCCTGTCTGGGCCATGTGCAGGCCCAATGTCATACCAGCGTCGCATACCTGAAAGAGCTCATAGAGAAGTGGGCGGTGGAATAGGTCATGCTCGATCCATATTTATTTGCTGACTTGATAACTGTTGCCTTAAAAGGATACATCAAGATATCTGTGCATTGCGCTTCCCTATTTTACATTGATTCAGACCAGACGTTTAACCCCAAATTCATCATCGTGCATCCGGAAGGTTGGCTTCTGCTTTTCTTTAGCCGCTTTCAAGTAATTAGAAGTGCATTACTCTTACATGAACAGGAGCTAGGCTACTGTAACTCTGGAGGTCAATGGACGCGACTAACGCAAAAGGGAATGCTTACCCAGTGAACTCCCCTTCTGGGGAGCGAATGTGGAACCAAACAAACGTTAATTCTATCCTAAGTTAAAGTAAGGGTGCGTGAGTCAACATATCGTATCAATGATTTGTTTTAATGTTATCTATTATCTGTTCAAATCATGGCCTTTACATTTAATGACCTCAATTCTGTACAGGGATTTGAGGTGGCCGTGTCATGACGACTCTTGGTATTATCAAGATTTCCTGTTCCCCTTTCTTTAATCAACAAAACCCCCCAGGAGTAGAGGTGAAGGTGTGAGGGGTGAGTGAGGGATGGGGATCAGTTGGTGGTGGGGCGGGGGGGTTGGCGTACCGAGACATCGTCGACAGGGCAAAGCAGCAGGTCTCTGTGGGGGTCATTGTGGATCTGGGTCTTCCTCTGGAAGACCACTGCCTCGTAGTCCAGGGGCTCGATGATCTTTGGCTTCTCCTGCAAGGGACGGAGGGGAGGGGAGATGGGTCAACAGGGAGGAGAGATGGATCAACAGGGAGGAGAGATGGATCAACAGGGAGGAGAGATGGGTCAACAGGCTGCTTGGTTGTGTGGTACATGAGGGGGGGAGGGGTTGGTCATAGTTTATGCGCAGCATTGTTCCATGGTTTGGTAAAACAGGACATTATCTTTCAGGCGAATGACACAGTAAACTTTTTCATATTACAATAAATGTTATTTTTTATCACCACAATATCCTGGGGAAGGATGGTGGAGCAGAAAGGTTCTGGGTTCAAGTGTTCAAAGTTCTACTTGTCGGTAAGACGCTACCTGCTCATTAACAAGAATGGAGATAAACTGTAAGTTGTTTTGGATCAAATTATCTTTCTAAACCACTAAACAGTAAATAGTAAACTGATGATAGCAATATTTACAGATTTCAGATGTTCCAGATAATCCTTGGATTATGATTTCCCATGTAATTCTACAGTTTCCGGCTGGGAGGCCGAGAAAAGCCACAACACGTCTCCACTGGTATGCCCACCAGGACTGCTTTTATTTCCCAACCACCACTTTGTCACTTCTTTATTTCAAATGAACCTTGCATGACCAGAGAGTCAAATGACACTTTGGAACAAGAGGAGAAGGGTGTTATGGGAGGATTTACAATTACAATTAGCAGACGCTTTTATCCAAAGCGACTTACATCGATTAATACACACATTGACACACCGATGGCAGAGTCAACCATGCAAGGCGAGCTCGTCAGGAGCCGTTAGGGTTAAGTGTCTTGCTCAGGGACACATCAACACTCAGGAGGAGCTGGAGATCAAACTAGCAACCTATCGGTTACGAGACAATTGCTCTACCTCCTGAGCTAAGCTGACCCTGGTCTTCAACACAGAAGACCAGGGTGTTCATTGCACGAACTGCAAGGAACACGACTACAAATTCGTTGTACAGCTTTTACACATCCCAATTGCCGTCGAGAATCTAATCCAGTTCATGGATTATTAAATCACCCTTTAAAAAATATTTACAAACTACAACTCCCATGTGACATGGCCAGTCTGATTCCTTT
This sequence comes from Melanogrammus aeglefinus, assembly GCA_900291075.1. Classification (NCBI taxonomy): domain Eukaryota; kingdom Metazoa; phylum Chordata; class Actinopteri; order Gadiformes; family Gadidae; genus Melanogrammus; species Melanogrammus aeglefinus. The sequence continues at coordinate 133,360 of OLKM01001375.1, read as the reverse complement.
AGCTAGGCTAAATAACAGAGCCTTTTCAAAGAGGCATCCCACGTACTCTGGTACATAAAGCAGCATAGACATCATTTAGATACGTTTGGATCGTACGTCAACTCTGGCGCCATATTGGATAGGCCAAGACTGGGCTGTAAACAAAAACAAATACAAGTAAACGGGGGGCTGCGGCTATACTGGGAAGAAAACGGCTATAATGAAATGTTTACATTTCTCAAGCGATATCTTTGAGTAATGAAAACCTTTTATATTAAGTTTTTATAATTAATAATAATTGTCATTATGTTGTTTAATTTTTGATCATTTTTAAGAATAATAATATATTTTTTAATCAACTTAATTACATTATAATGGGATCTCTCAAAAAGGATAAACCAAGGAAAATAAGACAGCTCTATGGTTCAACCGAAGTGAGTCTCTACAGCTCCTGATGACGATTAATTACTTTCACCGTGTAAGTAACAGTTCATGTAAGCCTTGATACACAACCCTCTTTTGTTTACTTATTTACAGAGTAAAACCTAACAATTTAGATTTTTCATAACTGGAAACACTTTTTTTAACTCCAAATAAACCCACTCCAAGTCCATGCTTGACCTCGTAGGTAGGCATGGACTTGGCTTATTTTCCTTGATCGTAATCTGTTGAGAAGTGTAGCATAGTGCTTTTTATCAGGAAAAACCGCAGCTCCCCTGATGACTTGTACTCTCCAATATGGTGGCACCGTTGACATATGATCCAGCGGTCAATGCGGCGTCTCCCATATGTATTTCTATAAAAGTAGCAGACCCATAATGTTATGAGTGACACCTGTGATTGTCCTACGATGAAGCCTCTGTGAAAAGGGTCTATGGCTCAAATGATTACTGTACTGTCGCAAGTACTGCCGTTGATTTCAGCACTCATTACTATTCACACACATGTGTGACATTTTTTAAAAAATAATTTCCGTAAAAACAAACTGTCTAAGTCTAAGCTAAATGGACAGATCATGACAGAAGCTGATCAAATCATTTTGGATGAGCCAATGGCAGCAGAGACTGTGTGTAGTCAATAATACTATAATAACTTAATGTGGCCGATGCAGTGATTCAAGCGTCTTACAATTCAATTGCATTCATTCTTATGAGAGGAGTGGTGCTGGTGGAGTCTCCAAAACTTTCAAATAAACGAAGACATTATAACAATCATAGGTAAATTCTAGTTTTACATCTTAATACCATTATATAGCTAATATCTGGCAGCGCCTTAAAACAAACCTATGTCGTTAGTATTCACCAATCAAGAGGTGGATAACGGGGCATTTTGTGTTGAAAGTAACGGCCAAGTCCTCATTTGGTCCTTAAGGTGCCATAAAGAGGTAATCGTTTCAATATGGGCCAGGGGAACGCCAACGAGTCTGAAACCAGGAGGCACAGCGCAACTAGGTCACCCCGTTTTATGTTGGCCGAACCGGCTATGAGTGGGTCTGTATGTACTTGCAGTACACGTGTGTGTATGTGTACGTGTATGTGTGTGTGTATGTGCGCGTTTGTGTGTGTGCGTGCGTGCGTGCCTGCATGTGCTGTGCGTACGTGCGTGTGTGTTTGTGTCGGGGGGGGGAAGGCGATAATTAATTCTTAAGAAAGTTGCGATGCCTTCAAGCTGGCGATAAGCTGGGAGGCTGGCGGGCTCATCCTGTAAGTGTGGCTGCCTCGTTCACATGGGGCGCCCTGGTGGGGCCCGGAGAGGCTTTGTGGGAACCACCTTGTGGGGACAGCTGATGTGCTGGCCTTAGCAGAAAACACTCTCAGCAAAACACCCCAGCCCGAACCCCCTGGTACACTCTTCATGGGCGGGATAATGGAGGAAGGACTCAGGTGTGCAACTCGCAGCCAAATGGTACTATGTTCGGCCTCCTGTGTCAAACGTTACAACAAGGACGCAATCCCTTGTCAAAAGGTAGTAACTAGGTTTGATTGGCTACAGGTAGACACAGAGGTAGTTATCCTCAAGCAGGACGGGCCTATCCCCTGCATGTAGCAAACCAAAACAACAAACAAATAATCTGTGTGTGGGATAGAGATACACGATACACAGAGAGAGACCGGTCGACCCCTCACGCACACACACCCCTTTTCAATCCATGTTTATGTGTGTTGTTGTGTAAGAACGTCCGTGGTAGTGTGTTCCACCTGGTCCTCATTCATAATTCCATTACGTGTGTGTGTGTGCGCGTGCGCGTGTGTTTGGTGTGTGTGTGTTTGTTTGCGTGTGCGCGCATGTGTGTGTGTATGTGTATGTGCGTGCCTGTGTGTGTGTGTGTGTGTGTGTGCTGTGTTGTGTGCGTGGAGCGCAAAGCAGACCAGTTGAGCTTAAGACCCTCTGTTATGCTTGTGTTGCCACAGTGGAGATCATGGAGAGAGAGAGAGAGAGAGAGAGAGAGAGGAGAGAGAGAGAGAGAGGAGAGAAGAGAGAGAGGAGAGAAGAGAAGAGAGGAGAGGAGAGAGAGAGAGAGAGAGGAGAGAGAGAGAGAGAGAGAGAGAGAGAGAGAGAGAGAGAGAGAGAGAGAGAGAGAGAGAGAGAGAGAGAGAGAGAGAGAGAGATCATATCATATCGTTTTCTGTTCTAACAGCTGAAACAAGGGGAGAATATATTCACTGCATCTCTAGTGATAAAAGGCATATCCAGAGACCTGTACTTAATGGCTAGCCGGTGAGCAGTCCATGCTAATTCAGAGCTAGTGACCTCATTGAAATGTTATATTCAATTGATGAAGGCTTTGATCATAGCCTCAGATAAATGTCCTTAAAGAGCAAATAGCTCCTTACTCTCCTTACTCGCGTCCTGGCACTTCTTAGCATTGTGTAGCATCCTATCCTAGCTATCCTGTTGTGTACAGAGAATGGGTTAACCTAGTAATTATTAGTGCTTGGCACTTGTTTCTATGAACATCCGTACTGTACCGAAAGCGATATATTATCCCTCTTTCTTCTGAAAAAGTACTTATTGTAATTTGATTTGGATAAAACGTCTGCTAAATGCCCTGAATGTAAATTTAACTATTTGCTCAAGGACACTTACAGGTAATCTATGAATTTGGAGGATCAAAGCCAACACCTTTACAGCTGGGAGTCAACCAACCCTAACCATTACAGCATATGCCCCCCATACATACAATGTAAACATTAGGGGGGCCGAGTGGGAATTGAACTCTGCGAACCTTGGCGATGTTAATACTGTGCTCCAACAGCTGAGCTCAACATGACAACCACATTCAATACTGATGTTTTCAACATTCAAACCGCCAAATGTCACACACAGGCAACCACAGAGCAGTGAGAGAGAGAGAGAGAGAGAGAGAGAGAGAGAGAGAGAGAGAGAGAGGAAGAGAGAGAGAGAGAGAGAGAGAGAGGAGAGAGAGAGAGAGAGAGAGAGACCGAGAGATGGAGAGAGAGAGAGAGAGAGAGCAATGAGAGAGAGAGAGAGAGAGAGAGAGAGAGAGAGAGAGAGAGAGAGAGAGAGAGAAGAGATGATATAGAGAATAGAGAAGTATAGACGAGCTGTGTCGTGTGTTCCGGTTATGCAGGAAATGGAATTTAAAAAAAGGTCACAAGCAAGTGCAATCCAAGACTTGACAGGGAGAGAGTCGGAGAAAGAGAGTGAGAGAGAGTGAGAGAGAGATCAAGTCTACTTGTTATGTTTGTATCCGATTTTCCAGGGTATCCTATTTTAGTATTTGGTACTTCAGTAATGTAAATGTTTTCCAATGCCAATAAACCTCTTTCAATTGAACTGAAATAAGAGATACACACACACACAGAGACAGAGACAGAGACAGAGACAGAGACAGAGACAGAGACAGAGACAGAGACAGAGACAGAGACAGAGACAGAGAGAGAGAGAGAGAGAGAGAAAATGACGTGGAGGGCATGGCCTTTCTCTCTAAAGTCATGCTGTATCATTGCAATAATCTCAATTGCATGGCAACATCTTTCAATAACCCACTTCCTGCTCCAACCCCCTTTCCCTACATGACCCCTCACTGCTGATCGTGACCTCATCATGACCCCCTCACAACCTCATCCTGACCTTACAACGTGCGTCTGGCAGGAGGGAGGGAGGGACTGAGGAAGGGAGGGCGGGGCATGCTAGGAGGGTGATGTCTTTCCCAGATGTGTGTGTGGGCTGTGTTTGTTCCCACCATTCGGAGGGGAGCGCAAGCCACACTACATAAGACCCCTGACTGTGACACAGCCGCCGAAATTTCAAACACACAAGTAAAGAAACTGACACCAACACACACACACACACACACACACACACACACACACACACACACACACACACACACACACACACACACACACACACACACACACACACACACACACACACAGTCGGACGATTGATGAGCATTTGTACATGTGCATAAGACCAATCGAAGTAACACACACAACTATGCACAGATGCACAAACATCCAGTGTCCTCAGTCTAACCCAAACCTCCACTTTGCAGTTTGTGATACCTTGCCTCAAACAGGCCCATTCAATTAGCAATCAAAGCTTCCATTTTGCCTTTGCAGATGAAGACCAAAAGTTATTCCTGCAAAGAGATGTGCCAGACACGTTGCATCCCCTTCGGTTGGAAACTTCTTTCAACCTCTTTTTCCCATAATCTCAGTACCTCGGAAATTGGACTGAACAACAAACAATAGATAGGCAGTAGCGAGACATAGATAAAGACAAGACAACCGAAGAAGTTTAACCTAAAACTTGAACGACCATGTGTACTACTGGTTACAGAATAACAAGAGTGTGAGGATCCACTATTTAAGATGGATTCTTCCTTCACACAAGCAAAACGAAGTGACATCCATACCGGGGGACACCCAGACACAATGAGGACCCACACGGTTCACGATTGACATTCACACACAGAAACCTACATTCACATCCATATGAGGACGTATGGCCACTACATGCCGGAGGGAATCCCCATGTGAGAGAGACACAGGGTTCGCAACCTCTACAACACACAGGGCTTGTTCTCTGTTACCATGCCGACCATTACCCAAGGGATTAGTGGCCAGAAGAGCATGCACATGAAGACACACACGCACATTAACACACACACGCACCCGAAAGCACGCACACACGCATAAACAAATGCGTGTTTATCACAAGATTGTGATGCTGGTAACTCCTTCTGCGTCCCATTATGCAATATGATGATCATAAGACTCCAAGGATGACTTGCTAAGGCAGAACATTCTGCCAAAATTATTTGGAAAGTCCCACCATTGTTTTTCTTAGTTTATGGGTTGAACTAAGTAATGTGGGGCAATTATGCAGGATGGTAATTATGCAGAATGGACAAAGAGTTTAGATGTGACTCTGATGCCATAGGCGTTTGTAATAACAAAGGATATGACGATTATTGAAAACCATTAATCCAGTGATGCCAGTGGTCATGACAACACCGGAAGTAGTAGCAAAACGTCATGGCTGTACACGTTGGCACCGTCAAGGAGAACACGCTCCTGCACATGACCGTTTTGAAGCCCACAATTGGCTTAATAGGCATTTCCGCTGTAAACGCGAATTAACGAAAGCAGCCGAGACAAATCTCCCCATTATCAGTCTGGTAAATCTACTACACGGTCCTACCATTGTCAATAATGTGCAACAAAAAAAAACTATTTTACAAAGGAAGTCAAAATCAATATGCAGCATCAATCTGTGCATTGATTTTGCAAGCATTTTCCACCACGCCAAATCCAGCAGAAAGCTCCAGCAAGTCAATGACAGAATCCGCGGTGCAGCTGTCCGGTTGGCATGTGCGCTGCTCTCTTTTTTCCACCAGCACACACAAAAGGAGAACACGCACTGGAAACACCATGTGAGCCTGGTAGACAATGTCACACCGCAGAGCACACACTCAAGTCGGCTTCAGTACGAGAGCTTGGTCACTAAGGATACAATTCGCCAACACGTAATAAACACAAGTAGGCAGTAGTGATGTGTATAACACACGTTTTAGGGCAACTCATTCTCGACCGTTTGCGGTGGCGCATTGGGGGCACATCGGTGGGAAACGTTACTGGGGCACATACTGAAGAGAGCCGGAGGGAAGTTACCTCAACGACCGCCACGCTCTATTTAAAAAAGGGGTCAAAGTAGGCTAGAAAAAAAAATACTCTTTCAATGAAATTAAAAACGTGGGAAATCCATATAACCATCCATTGTGGGGTCTGCCACGCGTCTGGCCAAACGTTGGTCTCCATAAGACGAGCTAGCCCACATTATCACCAACCAGTCCCTGTATCACTCACCAATATCACGGACGTCCTCACCGCCTCTGACACACTCTGCCGGACCTCCGCCGCCGTGCCCGGCTTGCTGAGCCGCTTGGTGAATTTCCGTACCTCAGACATTGTCCGTGTAGCCTTGTCTTGAAACAAAAAAATACCCTATTCCTGTGTCCAGTGTGGTGAATACGGACATGCCGCGGTGCACGAGCGCTACAGTGACAGCCAGATGTGGGCTTTCCTCCTGCTGCCAGATGCAAAGTGGTGCTGGTGGTGGAGGCTGTTGGCTGGAGGAGGAGGTGGTGGCGGAGGAGGAGGAGGAGCTGAACCGGTAGCCGCCACAGCCAGTGGTTCTCTTGTTTAAGGCGGGGCTTCTTCTGCTTCTGTGAGACGAGCAGAGAGGCGCGAGCCCCCCCGGTATCTCATTGCACGAGCCGTTTACTAGTAGACCTGTAGTTCATGTAGTCGCCTGACGCCCTCTTGTGGACCGAGAAGGGATGGCGAGTTACATTGATGACATTATTATCTAAATACATTTAGGTAAGGATAAAAACTAATTGAAAAGTTTTATTCTGTATGAGAATGTTTTTATAAGATACGGATAATAATCAAATTAATGACTAATTATTTAGATTGTATTTAGTGTTTTCTACAGTTTGCCTACGGAGTAGTATATCAAATGTATTGAACTAATGGGTTATAGGCTAAGAATTTGAGTGGGACGCTATGGCAGATGTAAATGGGGTGCCACACATTTGGACCTATTAAGGCGCAAATTGACTGGCTACGCATTTCATTCAACTAAATGCTGCCACCTACCGGTCACTAACGGTTACACAACCCCTGGTGAGACCCCAAAAAAATGGCCTGTAATTAATCACATTTGGCTGTTTAATATTTTCTTAATATTTTTCTTTTCTTCCTAAAACTAAATAAATAATATCATTTAAATAATATTAATTGAATATATAAAATAAAATATTGCACCACCATTTATCCGGACGGGGGATTAGCTCAGATGGTAGAGCGCTCGCTTAGCATGCGAGAAGTAGCGGGATCGATGCCCGCATCCTCCAATTTTTTTTTTTTGTCTTAAACGTTTTAACCGTAAGTAAACCAATTTATGCAGAGCTATGTCAATAAATTCGACTGATTTTATGGTATTTCGAGTTCAGTTTCATCGTCACCAAAAAAGAGACCCCCCACCATTGTACCCAGAACGACAGGAACAATATCGTATACGATTCTTCTTTTTTTCACTTAACAGTTAACTATTGTTATGTTTACTTGTTTTATCGTTATCTACTACATTACGTTCAACTCCTGTATTTCAGTTTTAGTCTATTTTGCGATTGTTTTCCTTTTTGTTTTTGAAAAAGAATTAGAATTAACAGCAAGTGGTGATTAACGGGGTCCGAGCAAAATTAAAAGTCAAGGACACACTACTGGAATATATATTAATATAACATATAATTGTCATATTTAAGGTAAGAGGTTCCACTTGTAAACCTGAACGGCAGCCTCATTCACATGGTCAATAGGTAAATTAAACATTGAACAACACTAACGGAAGAAATATAAACATGACAGAGAGTTAATTATGAAGGAAAAATGGTTAACGGAGAATTTCCCGTTAATGCCACTGTATCTTGACAGACCGATTCTTGGAAACTAATGAGCCGGAATGTTGAATGCCTGATTAATTTCAGGTGCTGTTCAATGTTGTGTTTCTTAAATGAGTGGCAATGAAAGAATGTCATGTTCAGCTTGTGCATAATGCTCTAAGCAGGATTCGAACTGCCAACCTAAGGATCACCAGTATACGGCATTGTCCTGTTGAATTTCTGACATTCCTGAACTCCATAAAGCCTCATTCACATTGTGAAAATGTCGATTGATAAGCACACAACATCAAGAAAACTCCAGGGGATCGATATCAGCATCCTCCAAAAAAAATTGTATGTAACGTTTTAACCGTAAGTAAACCAATTTATACGGAGCTATGTCAATAAATTCGACTGATTTTATGGTATTTCCAGTTCAGTTTCATCTTCACCAAAAAAGAGACCCCCCCCCACCATTGTACCCAGAACGACAAGAACAATATCGTATAGGCCTACGATTCTTCTTTTTTTCCTTAACAGTTAGCCTAACTATTGTAATGTTTAGGCCTACTTGTTTTACTTTTAATCGTGCTACATTACGTTCAACTCCCATGTTTTTCGGTTTTAGTTTATTTTGCGATTGTTTTCCTTTTAGTTTTTAGGTTGGTTTCCTATATAGCAAGCTGTTGAAAAAGAATTAGAAATAGGCCTATAACAGAAAGCAGTGATTAACGGGGTCCGAGCAAAATTAAAAGTCAAAGACACACTACTGGAAGATATATTAATACAACATATAATTGAAGGAAGAGGTTCCACTTTTAAACCTGAACGGCAGCCTCATTCACATGGTCAAAATATATATTGATAAGCACGCAACATCCAGAAAACTCAAAGCACACATTTCTCAAGTGCATTAAGGGCTTTCTTCAAAGCATATACCTGAAAAATCTTTGAAGTTCAATTAAACATTTGTAGTCAAGAACACTAACGGAAGAAATATAAACATGACAGAGTTAATTATGAAGGAAAAATGGTTAACGGAGAATTTCCCGTTAATGCCATAGGCCTACTGTGTCTTAACAGACCGATTCTTGGAAACTAATGAGCCGGAATGTTGAATGCCTGATTAATTTCAGGTGCTGTTCAATGTTGTGTTTCTTAAATGAGTGGCAATGACAGAATGTCATGTTCAGCTTGTTCATAATGCTCTAAGCAGGATTCGAACTTCCAACCTAAGGATCACCAGTATACGGCATTGTCCTGTTGAACCTCTGACATTCCTGAACTGCCTGAAGCCCCATTCACATTGTGAAAATGTCGATTGATAAGCACACAACATCAACAAAACTCCAATTCACACGCACACATTTCACAAGAGAATTAAGGGCTTTCTTAAAAGAGTACAGATCTGAAAATGTGCACTGTTAATGGTATCCACCTAATGATAGCCGTATGGTATACAAATGGTTATATTTGTAAAATGGGTTGAGACTGTGGGCGTTTGGCTTTTCTAGGAAATTGTGGGAAAAGTAAACATTTTTAGAGCAGAAGACCAGGGTGAAAAAGATGCATCTGATTTTAGAGATTAATATGATGAAAGAATTTGGAGTCCAGGTCAATCTCGTAAGGAGAAATAAGGCTAGTTCATAATTTTTTTAAATAACGCCACAGTACCACAATTTTGGATTAGTAGTGGGGGGTATTGTTATCCACCTAATAATAGTTGTATGTTTTTTTATACAATAACTAAATGGTCATAGAAGAAAAATGGGCTAAATGCTCAAAGTTTATTGGCCAATATTTCTCAAATGGAACTAAGTAAAACAAATTCTGTTCAATGATTTTTTTGAGGCTTGGTCTAAAGATTTTATGCAGCGATTTTGGTGAATTTTTGATTATTTTTGTAGCCTGTGAAACTTTTTATCATGTTTATCTTTAATATGAAACTGTGGGAAAAGTATACATTTTTAGGGCATGAGGTTTTTATAAATGCGTCTAATTCTAGAGATTAGTATTCTGAAAGAATTTTGAGCTCAGGTCAAGGCCAGGTCGAGGAGAAATAAGTGTTTTTGACTTACGGTATAGGCTGCAGCATGACTTTTACAGAATTTTAGGGGAAAAAATGTTACAGAAACAATATAGGGGGCCAAGCAGCTTCACTGCTCGGACCCCTGAATACAACAAACTATAGCACGAGGTTGACAAGGAAACAATATGTCTGACCTTTTATTTGACGAAAAGACACACTATGTACAAAAGACAACATTAATATAAAGGGACATGACCAAATAAGACGTCAGCTTTGTGTGATCTCTATCCAGCATGCTCATGAAATTCCTTCAGCGCCCACTTTTTGACGTTGATCTCTCCCTGCAGCCTGGCGTACTCGTCGGCCAGCGCCTCAAACTCCGTCCCCAGCATCTCAAACGACGCCAGCTTGGACTCGACAGACTGCTTCTCCAGCTGACGGTCCTTCAGCTCAGACTCCAGCAGGTCTCTGCCATGGAGAGGCGAGCAGGGGGGAGGGAGTTGGCATTGGAGAAGGCTAGCGGGACGTCCCTTCCTAAACCCTTACCTTTTCAGTGGTAATTATTTCTAATGATAATTAACGTTTAGCGATGGGATGACATGAAAATATGATGCCATGGTTATCTTGGCCCAAATAATCCAAATCTTACAATTTTATAGCGACGATGGAATTTCGTGTTTATCACACCATTGGGAGGATTTATAAACCTTCTGAACTAGGACAGAGGATTCCTTAAAAGTTAAACGCAACTTTCTAGAAGGGAACACCTAGGACTTTGTACAGGAGAACTAAACAAGCGACAGTATACTATACTATAGTGACTTGCCTTATTTTTTTGTGTGCTGCTATGGTGTCGGCTGTGTAGGTGTCCAGCCCAATCTCCACTGACTCCATCCTGGAGGAGACAGAATGGGTTTGTGTTAAGTGCACAACCAAAAGATAGTTACTCCACCCAGCCATCATCTCACCAGCTGGATTAGAATCAATCACACGATTGAGAACCATATTATCCCAAATTAGGGATCATTGACTTGAACTTCCAATTTAAAGTATATTTTATGGTAAATATATTATGGTAATTAAGAGGAGATGTACAACTGACACTGATAATAGGCCAGTTTACCGGATTTTCTGCATCACCAGTTCACACTTGGCCTCCAAGTATTCCAGCTTCTTGCGGTCCAGCTCAGTCTGGATCGTCAGTCGGTGGTCCAGGATGAGCGACTGGAGGAGCTGGATGCACTTGCTCAGCTCCTAGTGAAGCAAGCCGTTTGGAAAGATCACCATGAGGCATCTTAAAAGAGACATGATGTTTCACAAGGAGAGATTAACAACAGCTCTGTGAAAAGCTGAATCAAATATAAACGGGTGTCTAGTCTTAATGCATATGCTGTTAAAACAAGAACAAGCAAGAAAGGGTTCCCAGTAGTAGTAATCATTTGTGGTTTGTTTTGATTGGTGCAATAGTTTTCAGTTGTCCACCATTTCTCCAATCTGCCACTGCACCCACCACTGTTTCACCATAGGTTGTGCTGTTGATGGGTGTTAGATTCAAGTGACTGTTTAAATACATTTAAAATATTTATCCAATACGCTATTTTAATGCAAAAATACTAAAAGAATACATTTTAAAATCTCGAAATAAACAATTAAAAAAAAAGACAAACAAACAATGAAACCCACCAGGACGTAGAGCTGGGTCTGTCGCTGGAGCAGAATGGCGTTCTCGCGGCAAACCTCGTTCAGGCTGTCTGCCCGCTTCCTCTCTCGGTCCAGCTGGCCCGACAGGTGGGCCAGCTTGATGTTCTTCAGACCGTCACTCTCGCTTTCTGGTGATGAAGGGAGACAGCGGCCATGACACCTCCATGGGGTATCAACAAAAGCTATTGTATCCACTAATGATTAAAAATGAGCAGGAAAGGTATTGGGTGGCTGGCTAATAGTCTAGTCTATAGGGGTTAGGTTGTTTTACACAAAGATTCTGGGTTCGAACACTTAAGTCTAGTCTGTAGGCATCCTTGGGCAAGATTCCCTAATCCCAACCTTCTCATCAATGATTTAATGGAAGTTGTTTATATTGAATAGCAATAAAAGAAAGACATGAGCGTTTGTTTTGTTTCCAGAAGACGTGGTTGTTGTGGCGTGAATGTACCCCAGTCAGGCTGGTAGTAGGACAGCAGACTGAAGCACTTTGTCTTCAGATGTCTCTCCAGTTCCTTTGGCAAACTCTGCTTCATTCTTTGCACAACCTGCAGAAAAGTAGTCCAAAACAGATATACACAAAGCTTGATGAATGCAAGTCTTGTAATATTACATGCGTGGTAAATTATGAAAAAACATAGATAGATGCATTTGAAATCATAGGTCAGTCCCGGATAACATACATGAGTGATTGAATCCCCAACAGAAGTCCCCTTCCTCCCCCCCATAATGCACCTCTGTATTAATCTATATAAATGATCAGATTACAACACACCTTCTCTGTGGGCAGGAGCTCCAGCACCTGCTCAGGATCCAGCCCCAGCAGAGAGGGCCGGTCCCCCCCCGTTTGGGGGGTGGTGGTGGTGGTCGTGGTGGTGCTGGCGGTACTGAGGTCTAGTTGACGAACACACTGAGCCACGAGAAGACACCTTTCCAATGTGTCAAAGAACTAGCAGACATGGATACAGAACAACAGAGGGGACCTCATTACCATGTTAATGACATTAAATATATTTTGTGAGAGCTCAGACCTGTGTACCAAACAGAATATTTCTTAAATGGGATTGATATCCCAGTATAAAAGAAAAAGGAAATTCCTACAGTTTTTCGGCAACAAACTAAAAAACAAACAAATTTTAGCGCACACATACTAACAAAATTTTGAAAAGAAAAATAGAAATACGGTATTACACGCAGTGTGTGTGTGTGTGTGTGTGTGTGTGTGTGTGTGTGTGTGTGTGTGTGTGTGTGTGTGTGTGTGTGTGTGTGTGTGTGTGTGTGTGTGTGTGTGTGTGTGTGTGTGTGTGTGTGTGCCATACCATGGTCACGTCGGGGGGCAGAGTGGTGCGGTGCTTCTTCACGTGGTGTTCCTGCATCATCTCCTGCAGCGTGCGATGCAGGCTTTCCACCTGCAGCCAGCGACGCCTCTGGTTCTGCAGCCTCTGCTCTGCCTTGGATCAGGAAATAACCGTTTCAATGGCCAAGCACACTCACACATTCAGGGAATTTATCTCTGCTTTTTCCAGGCAAATCCCAGATAAAAAAGTCTGCGTTTCATAACTGCAATACACAAATATATCGTAGATAACAATATTGACATGCGGTTAATAGTAAACGTATCTTACCTTCTCAAGATCCGTCTTGAGCGGGGCCGACAGTCCGGTTTGGTCAACGTGCTGTGACAAGGTTGCCAGGAGTTTACACAGCTTGGGGTTCTGCATCAAGTCCTCCTCAGTGAGGTCGCACAACGGGAAGGACGCCAGCACTAGGGGTCGGAGAGAAACCAAACCACCACCACAACTAGATCGTTACAATGGACTACACCTGAAACACGTTACAAACAGGCTGTCAGTCTGTCTGTCTACCTGCATTTAATTATAGGGATGAACTAGTGGAATCGTACCTTCTTGATGCAAGTTGTCTCCCTTCCCAAGTGAAGATTCACTAACAGTCTCAGCAGAAGACATCATCAGATCAATAAAATCACGAATTTACGTGAGTTGTCCTACCACTCTAATACAACCAATGATAAACGTCTCGTACTAATAACGATGACACATACGACGACTGTCGATTACGAAGTAACTATTCGATTTGTTTATGTCTGTAAATTGACTTCCTGATTCAAACTCAAGTCGCGCGCGTCTTCAACAACCTTTGCTATTGGTCGAGTGGCCGTTTCCTCCTTCTAGTTTTTTTTGGCAGTTCCAAACAATTAGTGGTGAATGACTGCCCCCATCTGGTCGACTTACCGCCCTACACCTATAGACAACTGCATCAGGAAGTATGGTTAATTTTTATTATACCTTACTTCCTTAATATACGCACATAATATAGCCTGCATACTTATATAATTTATATAAAGTGTTTGGAACTGAACAGGAAAATGACCAAGCATTTATGGTGGGTATAAAAAACCTGCAATATGGCATTATTAATGGACTGTTATCCATGTGTGAGGCATTCATTGAATACAATAAAGGTGACCCTTTTCACAGAGGTGTTGCTCAAAATAAAAACAACGGTACTACTCTTTGTACGTACCAGGGCACAGGTAGTAGGCTAAACTAGTGAAGCTATAACACATTGACCCTGGGCCATGGTCCATGCCCTGCCCTGGTACACAAAGGTAGAAGACTCATAATTTGTATTATAACAACAGCTTTGTTGGCCTTATATGACTCCTACATGGCCACACAGAATAAACATGCATATGCATACTTTAAATGCAACTATTTACATTAAATATAAGAAGAAAAGCTATAAATAATGCAACTGACATTAGTCACTGTTTTCATATGAAATATAGTGCGGCGCAAATATAAAATGAAACATTTGAGCTTATTTCTGTCCCTATATACCATTTGAGGAGGGTCATTTTCACAGTCATGATCTGGTATTGCCCCTTCTTCTTGCCCTCACACTCCCACCCCGCTTCCCCAAGACACGAAGAACCCAGTGAGCCGTAAGAACATAGGAACATTTGCTGCTGCTGTTGGCCCCTTCTGTCTGCTCCTTGTGTGGCTCTCCTTTGTAAGCGTTTTGATGCTGGAACACTGGGATGGGAAAACCCTGATGAAGAGGGAGGGGGCTGCAGAGGAAAACTTGGTGGAAGTTTAATTTAAGGAACATGGTTTCAGAATTTCATGCAATGTATATATATTTCTATGGAGTGACCACAATGATGATGCTGATGATGATGCTGATGCTGATGCTGCTGATGATGATGATGATGCTGATGATGATGATGATGCTGATGATGATGATGATGGTCGCTAATGAATTTTGCTATGAAGACTTGTTTGATAAATCTTCGCCCACTGATTATTATTTTGGTGTATTATCTCATAATGAAAGGCTTAATGATGCTGACATTACTAAATAGAATATTTATCTGGCCCCTTTCTTTTTTTTACATCGTTCTACTGCAAAACATGGTAAGCCCCTTGATAATATTGTCATCATTATCTTGTCAGAGAATTATCTTTGAAATCAGCAGCAATTTAGACATGATCCCTAGAGAATTTCAATCTCTACATGTTCTTTTATTTTACACCACTTGCCCTTAGCAACCTACGAGCGTGTGACCTCGGCCTACTTCTAGAGATCTGGAGCAGCGCGGCGGCACTTGTTCCCTCCCAGTTGGAGATGCAGGAAGGGTGCAGGCCAGGATGCTTCCCGTCAATAAAGCCGTAACACTTTACTGATTTACATCCCATAATAATACGCCTATCCTCCATCTGCCCGAGAGTTGTGAGGCTGGCCTGCCGCTCGCCATGCACAGAGCTGAGTATGGTGACATGCAAGCTGTTCAGAAACGTTGTCTTGGGTTAGATGTGTACGGTCAACGCCCGATCTGTCGTGTGCACATGCTCAACATGTTGTGACGCTTTGATACACACTTTATTCGTTGTTGTTTTTTTTACATATATTTTAATGAAAGGAATGGGCTGGATAGGGTTATGGCAAGGGCATTGACTCCCAGCTGAACTCAGTTTGATTCCTAATGTCAGCAGCAAGTCCTGTCATCATCCTTTAGCAATATATCTATCCTCTTTACCTGCTCATTAAAGAAACAGATCTAATAATAATAGTAATAATTATAATTAACTATGTCGTTCTGGTTGCAATCTTCTTTCGACACTTGACGAATCACTTGAAAATCAAGCCGATACTTTCTAGCTACACTGCAGATGAGGCGACACGCATTTAGCCTGCAATCGCAATCCCTTAGTGTGTGGTAACGGCCTGGGTGCCCTTCTGACCAATCTGATCTGTGCGGTTCCCACAGCTGCTTTCTGGCAGCAGGTGTGGGACATATCTGTTCTTCCGGAAGCTTCCTCTTCGTTGCTTTCGTTACCATGTCCTGTTAGTTGTTCTATTTAACTCTCATTCATTTGGAAAAACAGCAAGGATTTTTTTATCCTTTGGGATAATAAACTAATAACTATTTTAGAAAAGTTATTCAACTGACACAACCTTTTTGCTTTGCATCAGTTTACATTAAAAAAAAAACTTGCACATATACATTAACATTAACATCGATATTATAATACTACATCTTGTTATATTGCATGATCAGACATTACTTACTTTGATATAACGTGTAGGCCTATCAAATTGGTGCTCTACTATGGTTTAACCTACTGGACCATTACCCAATGGTGTTGCTGTATAGTAGTTTACACAATGCCTGGTAGTATGTTGCATATTGGTTCCTCTTAGTTATCAATGAGTGAGCAAAACCGGATACAGGGTCCAGTTAATTCGAGTACCGCTATAACTGGCACGGAGCAAATCCAATAGATCCGGATGGGATACAATGTCCAAATAGCCATTGGTAAAAACCGTGAACCAACCTCTAATTAAAAACCAATCAAAACACGCTAGACTAGATCGACGACATCTGTAGCCAATCCACAGCCAGTATCGTGGCTAGGGCGGGTCTTTTGCAATTGAGGGGTGGGTTCTTTGAGGTCATTCAGTCCCTCGCCGATCCACTCTATCAGCGTGCTTTTGAGGGGACGGGTGGTTGGAGTAAGGAGGTGCCGGGCTACAGTGCACCACAAACGCGTTTTTTTTTTGGAAGGAAGCCTAGCTGCACAACTGCATCACCACAAACAAAGGAAGGAATCCCCGGTGACGACTCGCGGAAAAAAGGAGATATACAACAACGACTGCGCCCAGGCGCGTAGTGAAAACACACGCAGTAAGATATAGCCCCTGTTTGATAGCTAGCGCCCCATTCAAAGACACCGAGGCACCGAGGTGTTAATAGCCTAGCCTAGCTAATTGCCCATTCGCTAGCATTCTCTCCCTGTAGTCGGAGCATCATTAGCTTCGTGGGCTCCGTTGACGCACGTCAGGGCTTGTCGGCCGGTGCGGTGTCATCCTGCTCAGTGAGCCCCACATTTTTACACACGGAACCGGCCGCTGGAGATAGCGTCTGCGGTGCCATCAGTCAACACCACCATCACAACCACCTATCTCCCCCGACCCCTTCACCTCAGCCCCTCTCCCTCCACCCTCCGACACACTGGAGATCCACAAGCGACCGGGGAGCGGCGGCGGCGACGGGCCGGCCAGGCTGGGGGTTGTACCGGCTGAACCGCCGGGAGGCGGAGCGTCTCCGGACAAGCTGCCCGGCCGTGGTGAGCTACCGACGGCGAGCATGGACGGGCTGGCGGTGGAGGTGCGGGGCTCGAACGGGGCCTTCTACAAGGTAAACTGCCGTCAGGAAAGGTGGTTGGAGGCTTAGAGCAAAAAGTTTCAACCACGAATCGGAATGTTTTTTATACTTTATTGATGTCTTGGGACTTCTCTAGCCATCCACTCGGTGAATATGAGCAGTGGTCCGGACGGATGGGGATGTCCTGGTGTGTTGTGGCCATGGTGGGGTGGATGGTTGTGTTAGCTCATGCTAGCTGTGGAAGCTAGGTACCACAGTCATCAATGTGAGTGCATGGCCCAGCCTAAATGCATTTTTACCAACTGTCATGTTATTTAACCTCGCCAAACAACAATTACTATGTAGCACTGAAACGGCTGACTTAATATTTCTAAAATAGTTCATTTCAGTTTAATAAATGACGACTAATACTAGCCCTATTATGATGCTGTGTTTTAGCATTGTCGTGCAATTTGTGATCTACATTGCTACGACTGAAACCAGTAATATGTGTTTATAGTTTATCATACAAACTTAATTGTAGGCTTTATCTAATGCCGACTACGATGTACACATTTTAAGGTATGGTCTACATTGAAATGTAATGTTTAGTTGTGAGTGTTCTGCTTTGCTTTCTGTGTGTCCACTTTCATTTCATGTCAATCTTCATGGGAAAGGCTGCCTTAAGTTTCACGCCTAGTCACATGGCATCGCTGTCGTCATTAAAATGTTTTTTTTTCTTTCAAGCACAACTTTAATAACAAATCCAATTCGAAATGTTGCTGTGTTGTTTTTAACAACACAACAACGATGTTTTTATCCATCATCAACATTTTGGACGATTTCATTGTTGTGGTACAGCATAAACTCAGCCAGTGCCTGGAATTTAATGGCATGAGCCAGTTGCTGATTTTTTTTTATAGGTATATTAGTCAATGTCCTTTTTGCGGGACTAGCAGTGGGTCTCAGTCCTGACAACGGCCCACATGGTGGCTCAGTGACTATATTTACCCCCCCCCCCCCTCCCTCACCTGTCGTTATGTTTAACAGCCTGACAGCTCGACCCTGGCATGAATTAACTTTTTCCACTCTTCTATTCACTAGCCTCCATTATCTGTCCATCCATCCCCCGCTCTCACCACCATTACATGTGTGAGAGATGCTTCACTTAAATAATGCTGGAGATGGATGCTCACTATCTTCAATTACAAGCATTTTTGCTGTTTGTTTCACTGTTAAAGGTAGTCTGTTTGGTGGAGGGGTTGGCCGCTCCAACGCTTGAAGTCGGTTAACACTCGTCTTGTGTTGTATGTTTAATTTTGTCATTCTGGGTTTTCCCCTGCAACCACCTATGACTCAGAAGAATCCTTTTTGTTTCTAAAATTTCAATAATGCCGGACTTGCAATATAGCCCCAAGTTCTGTTAATAGGACAGCCCCTTTTGGAGGTGCACCAAACACCGCGATATACCATTGGTCTGTTTGGCTGCGGGAGGCCTCATGTTAATGTTATTTGCTGTATTTATTGTTATTTGAGGATATTTTCTGTTGGGCCCTCCAAAGATCGCCTACCAAGCCCCGGCTCGCCCCGCCTCGTCTAGTTAAACTAGCTTAGCCACCCTGCCTTCGAACCCTCCAGAATGAATGGATCAAAGAGAAACTTCACGTGGTCTCGTGCCCAAACATGGAGGCAGGGCACGTCATAGCCCAGGACTGGCTGTGACCACCGCCACCTCCCACCAACACCCCCAACCCCCTGCATCACACCTCAAAGAAGGACCCGCCTGCTCCCTGTGACAGGGAATCCGGCTTGCCTTCCCTGACCCAGCATGCACACGCTGGCCACCGCAGGCAGCTGTCTCCCCAGTGACGCCTGCACAAACGCACACATTTCTTAATTTTGTTTGCGTTTTAGTAATAGTGGCTGACATGCAGTGCCATGGCACAAATTTGGGTAAAAGATTTACTTTTTGTGTGTGTGTGTGTGGGGGGGGGGGGGGGGTCCCAATGAGGTGTCATAGTACTAGCCTGACCATGACTGGAACCATGAGGCTCCTAGCTGACCACTTCCGTCGCCTCCATACTACGCAAGCTTGAGGATTTGCGACGTACTCCTCACCCCCCCTCTCTACCCATATAAGGCCGTGTCCTACTGATAGCTATGGTAACCCCCAGCCTCCACCATTATGACTTTAAAGGTGAAGCTGGGAGTTGAATGGAGGCCACCGACATAGCTTCATATAGGGCCGGTTATTAACGTTTCGCTGTCACATGCGTTTAGGGAGAGTTTCCTCGGCGTCAAGCGATCGCTACATATAGGCCACAGCATGCATGTCTGCTCCGCCATGGTGCTCACACACACCGACCCCCACACTCCCTGGTCCACAACGCCTTTCAGAGTGGCTCCTCCAGGAGCCACTCTGTATGTGTGTGAGGTATTCCTGGGAGGGCCGCCCGGGTTGGAAACCCGAACGCCCCTCGTCACTTTCCCTGACATGCCGGTGTCGGAGCCAACCAAACGGGATTAGATTTACACTGGGAATTCTACTCGGGGCCCAGGATTATTCTTTATGTCAATTTCTCTCTGTGTGTTTGTGTGTCACTCTTTCTCCGCCTCTCGTCTCTCCGTCTGTCTCGCTCTGTATCTTGGGAACTGGCTTCCAGCCGGCACTGTGACTTGAACACATACTTTCTCAATTACTGAAATCCAGTCAAAATTAACTGCTCCCTTTCCCCTCCCAAATGCCTCTTGAATCATTCCCTGTTGCATCTGTGTTTTTAAAAAAACAAAACAAAATAACCTATCTTCCCTTTTTTTTGTTTTTTTTGTTTTTTTCCTCCTCAGGGTTACATCAAAGATGTCCACGAAGACTCCCTAACAATAGTATTTGAAAACAAGTAAGTTATTGTTCACTAAAACACGTATAACATTTAATAATATAGTCCTGACCATTAATTTGAGTTAATGAGGAAAATGATCAGTGCTGTAAGCGGAGAGATCGGGGGTGGGGTTGTGAACCTGGCATTTTAGACTACACTCGGCCACGTGCAGCTGTCCACACACACACACACACACACACACACACACACACACACACACACACACACACACACACACACACACACACACACACACACACACACACACACACACACACACACACACACACACACACACACACACACGAACTCCCTTTTTATCTAGTTGGCTGGAGTGTGTAATGCAGACTGTTCCTAAAAATAGTCCCTCAAGGCATGCAGTCCGGTGGGATCGGAGGTAGGTCCGATCAACCCCTCCTCCGCTGTAACAGGCGCGTTAGTTTCCTTCCCTCATCTCCTGCCCCATGTGCCCCTTCCCCCCCCCCCAGCTCATGGATACTGTGAGGGGGTCTCCTGGTAACTGAACCAAACACGCCTTATCTAACCCAACTAGACTCTTGTGTAGACGGATAATATTATTTAACAGAACTCTCGAAGTGTATACATGATATTTACATTGAAGAGCCTGCGAGCACTTTGCCGTGTTTTTTATCATATCTTCCTTGATTTGTTTCTGTTGTGAGTGTTTGTGTAAAAAATGTGTTTTTCAGGGGCCATGGTGTCCCTCTGCGTTCTGTCTCCAGCCTCTTTAAAACATCATCAAAGTTAATGAACCATTTAGATTTTATGAAGGGCACTTTGGGGTGTGTGTGTGTGTGGTTCTGCCCAACATTTGACAAGGCAGAATAGACACCCACTGTCTTAGCAAAAACAACAACCTCCACGGACAGCACAGTTGAAATGCTGTTTAGCTCGGCAGGTTTCTGTCGTCTTTACAGCCGGTGGGCGGTTAGACTGACAGTTGCTTTCTCTTTTGTTCCCCCTCCCCTCTTTCCCTCAAACAACCCAAAGCTGGCAACCAGAGAGACAGCTGCCCTTCAGCGACGTGCGGCTCCCCCCTCCGGCCGACTTCAACAAGGACATCGGGGAGGGAGAGGAGGTGGAGGTGAGCCTGACACACCCCCACACCCCCGCCGGGACAAACCCCTAGAACAGCTGTAGCCACTAGTCCCAGAACACCCCCCTCCTGTAGTTGGGAGCATCCTGTATCAGTTAAAGTTGTACACCAAGCCTTCAGCTCCAGGATGGATGACGGGGTTAGAGATTATTATCATGGTAATGACCTGCCGTCGGCGTGTAATGGCGGAACAGAATAAGCCGATCTGATAAGCGACAGACCTTTTCTATAACCTTGGTCAACGTGCAGGGGGAAAGCGTGAAGCGGCCCCCTTTGTGGGCTATTCGCTGGTCGTCAACGGTCGTGGTTGACTACAAGATGGCCGCGATTCTAGGGACTGTTCATATCCTGTATGTTGTGTTAGAGGCATCTTCTAATAAGACAACTGTTTAAATTAGGGTGTTAACGGCAAAGTGTCGCCCATTCTAAGTTGGGGTTTGAAATATTACAGGGTAGAGTTAAAAAAAAAAAAGAGCCAGACCATAACCTGATATTTCCATATAATGAATGAAGGGTCATTTATGAACAACATTTTTGAAAAGCAGCGCACAGAACAGGCAGAGCACAGTCAAAACATACTCTCAAAATTGGACTAATGCCAAAAAGCGGTTGGAATTTAACCTAGAATGTGCAGGGTAGATCAGAACGATTATGCTATCTTTTTTTAATTAGTGGTAGCAAAGTGCTTGATAGGAGATGGGGTTTCGCTACAAACAATGTAATAAATTATAATAAATTGTTCTAAATGTCAGGGAAATATTTATTTAAAATGATAAATGGAGGATTCTAATCCATTTTTTAAATGCATGACACACATCCACTTGCAACTTAAAGATAGTTAAAAGACGGGAAACATTTAAAAACTAACGATAAGCACATATAATTAAGCCATTTTGCTGACTTACCAGCAAATTCACACGCGTGTCAATAAGGAGCAGGCCGGGGTTCGGGCTGTAACTCTCCGCTCCGTATTGGGTCTAACGTGGCGCTGGGGTCTGTCCCTCCCGTCCTGTTCTGCAGGTGTACTCCAGGGCCAACGAACAGGAGCCCTGCGGGTGGTGGCTGGCCCGGGTGCGGATGATGAAGGGAGAGGTGAGTCGGGCGGTGGAACCAGGCGGCCGGTGGGTGCGGGGGGGTGTTCCCGGCAGGTGGTGTGGGTCGGAGGGGTCAGGACGTTGGTCTTGCGGTCACTGACGGGAACCAGTGTGTGCTGATGAGATGCGTCTGGTTTGCTCGGGACGCTGCTTGTTCTCTGCCTTGTTTGTTTGTTGGTTTGATTTGTCTGTCCCCTTTGGCATTTAAAACATGACTGGTCCCTCGAACCGTAAAAGAATCCCTTTTGTTGTGTGGCACCTTGCTAGGTCGATACTTCTGATCGCCTACCAGTTGATGGTCAGCCATTAGAGAAGACAAAGGTAAAACAAAACAAACTAACAAACAAATGAGTTATGTATGCCGCGCCATGACGTATACGTCCGTTAATCAAAGGTTTTAAGGACATG
Organism: Melanogrammus aeglefinus; assembly: GCA_900291075.1. Classification (NCBI taxonomy): domain Eukaryota; kingdom Metazoa; phylum Chordata; class Actinopteri; order Gadiformes; family Gadidae; genus Melanogrammus; species Melanogrammus aeglefinus. The sequence continues at coordinate 110,567 of OLKM01001375.1, read as the reverse complement.
CCGCCACCGTTAGGAAGTGTGGCTAAATATTTACCAGAGCAAGATGGCTTCTCCTCTCCAGCGAGGTCAATGCACTTTCTACCCCTCAGCCCTGGCTACTGGGACATTTGTAATACATTGAGTGCCTTGCTGTTCTGCAACGGCAGCATCACAACGGTTTTCAAGGTCCTTACTTTTACAAAGCAGTATAGTGTAGTGGGGCTGTGTGGTGTAGTCACTCGGACCCAATGACCTGTACCTGAATCCACGGGTCAGTCACTTTGGATTAGAGCTCCTGCTAAATTACCCATTTGGAACTGGTGGAGTCCAGGGCAGTGTGTGAGGTGTTGCGGTGGGTCAGTGAGATGGAGACGTTACAATCCCACAATGAGGAGTCGTGTGCTGGCACTGATAGTGTCCCGGACAGAGGCTGGTGGGGATATTGTAATGTTATTTGGAGAAGTGTGATAAGACCAGGAATGTCTTAGTGTGGCTCTAAACAAAACCCCCGCTCTCTGATTTGAACCCCATTTTCCTATTTCTGTTCCGTTTCGGTTTCTATTTGTTTTAGTCAGCCACATGGAAAAACAGTATTGCATCTTTGATCAATAATTTGAGCTGTTTCTATTGTTAACCGTCGCTGTGTTGTGCCTCTTGCCGTTAGAGGTCTACGGCCCAGTATTTTAATACATAGGATTGTCTCTATGGACTTTGGAGAACTCTGGAGGTGTATGTAAAAATCACGTGGCTGCCATTGCCCTCTTGGATTTCAGTCCGGTTCAAAATAAACTGAGATAATCCAGGCTTGGCAATATTTCGGCTGCAGTTTATCTTCCACTTCACTTTTATCCTGACCTTTGACCAGAGTAACGGTCTGTCTTAGACACGGTGGACCTAATGCCGAATTTGCTCAAAGGGACGCCATGTGGCTAATTCTGTGTGTTTGTATTGTAAATACTGTAAATATATATACGATTACGAGCCTTTTTTTAAAGGCTATTCTGTGCCTTGACGGCCAGAACGGGGAGCATGCAAAGGAAAGTCGGTTGAAGCGAGGGAGGGAACGAGCAGTCGCACACCTACCAGAGATGACGCAAACCTGTTGGTGCGCCACAAGGCCCCCGATGTCTGACCTGCGTGTTTGTCGTCCTCAGTTCTACGTGATCGAGTATGCCGCGTGCGACGCCACCTACAACGAGATCGTCACAGCGGAGCGCATCCGGCCGCTCAACCCCAACAGCCCCTCCACCCGATCCTCTTTCCACAAGGTCCCCATCGCCATCCCCGAAGACCTGCGGGACATGTGAGAAGAGCCCCCCCCCCCCACCCCGACACTCTGCCCTGAATACTCGGCCCTTCTTCAGAGGTGTAAACGCATGTGACGCTTAAAGCACTACTTACGGGTCTGTGACTTTCGTCTGTGCCAGGGCACAGGAAGTAGACTCATCTTCGCGAGGGTGCCGGTGGAAGTCTTTTGTGATTACGACGGTTCTGGATAGTGTGCGTCCTGTGCCCTGGCACATTAAAGAAGACGACACCGTCTGTGCTACAAAGACGCCTCTGTGAAACGGGTCCGGTGATGCACTCAACCCCTTTTTGTTCAGTGCAGATCTTGCCTCTTTAATTAAGTTAATCGTAACATTTTTTTTAATGAGGAACACAATTCATCAAGCGTCGACAATGCCACTTTGAATCGCAATTGCGTGAGTGATCTAACCGTTGAAATGTGTTGCCCTTGATCAGCAACACTCGGCAACACATCAGAGAGGTGTTGTTAGATTACCTCTCACACACTCACACACCTGACTCTGCTTGCGCATTCTCCCTCCCCCCCCCTTTCCTTCCCATCAACAGCTGTGCTAACGACAACATCCACAAAGACTTCAGGAAAGCCATTGGAGCCAACTGCATCTTCTACAGCGCCCAGACACATGAACTCATCGTGTTGGTCAGTACCCCTGCGCCCCTCTCTCTGCCTCGGCAGGGACCTGTCCCATTATAAACACCAACTCCATTAAGTATTATTGGAATAATACTATCGACAAGGACTTTTAGGTCTGCATCATTAGTGTTAATTCTTACATATTGAATGACATATTTCCATACAAATTGAGATGTGCTACTATGTATAAAAAGTGACCATTTGCGGTCATTGATGCATTATGCGTGACTCTGTTATGTTTATCTCCTTACCTTCTCTTGTTGCAGTCGACGAACGAAACCACAGTGAAGCGCGCCGCGCTCCTCAGCGAAATGCACTTCCGCAGCATCCGCACCAAGCTAATGCTAATGTCCCGCAACGAGGAGGCTACCAAACACCTTGAGGTAGACTCGGCTCTCTCGCTGTGTGGGTGTGGGTGTGGGTGTGGGTGGGTGGGTGGGTGGTGCCTTCATGGAATAGCACCAAACCCTTGCTGTGGGTTAGGATGAGGACTACAAAGCTGACATTCACCTTGTCATAAGAACCTGACTGTACAGAAGGCACATGTTATAATGCACATTCGAACATAAAGCACTTAGAATTGGCAAAATGATGTTCCACAGATTTACCGTCAAATGTTTTCAAATTTGAATCCATTTAATTCATTTTGTAAATCTTTCTTCAATAGAGTTTATGGGTAAATGGAAACTATAGAACTGTAGAAAAACGTAGTTTAAATAAAAAAAGGCCCAGCTGCTGCAACCCGTCCCCCCACCGCCCAATCACCTGGTTGATCCCCTCCGCCAGACGAGTAAGCAGCTGGCCTCGGCCTACCAGGAGGAGGTGCGCGTGCGCGAGGACCTGATGGGGCTCGCCATCGGCACGCACGGCGCCAACATCCAGCAGGCCAGGAAGGTGGCGGGCGTCACCGCCATCGAGCTGGAGGAGGAGAGCTGCACCTTCCGCATCTATGGAGAGGTGGGGCGGTCGCCGTGGCAACGGGGCAATGATGCCGGTGGACGCCGAGGACGTGGTGCTGATGCGGCGTGTTGTTGTTTGGTTTCAGACCCCCGAGGCGGTCAAACAGGCTCGAGTGTACCTGGAGTTCAAGGAAGACTACTTCCACGTGCCCAGGAACCTCGTAGGTGAGTGGTCCGCGTGCCCCTGACTCTGCTGCCCCTCTGGTACTGCGGTACAGATGGATCCATGGCTGGATACGAGGGTATTTAAACAGAAGCGCCATCAGGATATGCTGATGTGTTCAAAGTACCATACGCAAGTCCGGTAAAGGATCTTTATATTGGAGAGGGTGGTATCGGACAAGCTTTCAGTCTATCTGACTCTCGGTTCCGTCTCTACCATTTCAAAACCATTTCTTTCTCCTTCTTTCTTTCCTTCCTTCCTTCCTTCCTTCCTTCCTTCCTTCCTTCCTTCCTTCCTTCCTTCCTTCCTTCCTTCCTTCCTTCCTTCATTCCTTTCACCCCACAGGCAAAGTCATCGGCAAGAGCGGCAAAGTGATCCAGGAGATCGTGGACAAGTCGGGCGTGGTCCGCGTCCGCATCGAGGGCGACAACGACAAGAAGCTTCCCCGTGAGGAGGTAGGCAGGCAGGGGTCCAGCAAAGACCACCAGGCCGGCAACAATGAGGTGAATGGACCCGTCAACAGGGCGCCCCCCTTTTCGCCACCCAAACACACACCCATGTGCTTATTTTATGTTGCTACTCAACGCAGCTAAACTTCTCAATGCATTTTTGGAATCGCTTTGTATTTGTTTCACTAGTCTTGTCTTTTTTTGTTGATCTACATCGTATACGTTCTAACTTTCAATGCATTTGTGGTGTATTTAAAAAAAAACAAAAAAAAAAAACGATCTTGCTGTGTGGTCTTCGTCCCCCTTTCCCGAGACAAACACACCCTCCGTCATCTTAAGTTTTTACTAAAAGGCTGCATTTCATTAAAGCATTTTAACTAGGGCTGGGTATTGTCAAGAATCTCACGATTCGATTCGATTTCGATTCATTAGGTCACGATTCGATTGGATATCGATTCGATTCGATATTGATTGAAATGCTTCGATATCGATTCAGTATCAAGTAGAAATACACAAGAAAGAGTGTAAAAAATTTTTTTTTAATAATTATCTATTAAATTTCATGCCTTATGAACAAACAGCCTGGGTACAGGGCTGGAAATTGTAACATAACATCAGGATATCTTTGAACAATAAAAAAAAAAAAAAAAAAATGCCCCCACTGGCCAGGTTGTTGAATCGATTCAGAAAATTGCTGAATCGATATTGAATTGCAGGGAAAATAATTGCAATGCATTGCTGAATCGATATTTTTACCCACCCCTAATTTTAACTCATTGAGGCCAGTATTTTGTGTTTGGACGTGCTAGCTGCAGTTCGGCTGCAGCTGGGATGTTTTCCCTGAGCATATGTTGAGAGTTAAATCAGAGTTGGGGTGGACGCGTGTCCTGACAGATTGCGTGTCCCTTCCCGTTATTTGAAAGCAGCATGACAGTACCAGAAACATATTTATATTGAGCCCATACGGGGCCTCTCTCTGCCCCACTTGCGAGTATTTTGGGCTTGGTAATGTAAAACGTTGATCTTGATCGTGGTCGTGAAAGTGCTCCCGTTTTAAACTCGTGTTAATCACTCCCGTTTTTTCCCCCCCTTCTGTCTCTCCTTCATTCTTCCTTTTTTTCTCCCCTTTCTTGCTCCCTTTCTCCCCCCTTCCCTCCATCCCTCTCCCCCCTCCCCAGGGCATGGTCCCGTTCGTCTTTGTGGGAACCAAAGAGAACATCAGCAACGCCCAGGCCCTGCTGGAGTACCACGTGGCGTACCTACAGGTCAGTCCCCCCCCCCCCGTCCTCCGCGCCCCCAGGGGGCAGCACCCGGCCTCTCCTTGGCCTCTGTGTAGCCGGCACGGCGTCGTAGACCAGTGCATTATGTGGGTAGGAGGGGGGGGGACTGAAGGTTCTGGTGTGCGTTTCACATCATGTCGGTCACCTGTTCCCCTGACCCCTTGCCCTCCCCCAGCGCCACATGTAGAAAGCTGCTGAGGCTGCTTCATTCTGAGCCTGTATGCTTTAAAAATAGTCGCGTTCCCCCCCCTCCTTGGGACGGGTGGGGGCTCGGTTGATGGGACACACATGGAATAAGATTACCAGCTATCTGGACACCGGCATCCAAAAATAACAACACACACTCACTCACTCACTCACACACACTCTCGCAAACTCACACTCGAGCACACACACACACACACACAGGCCCCCCCCCCCAAAGGTCAGCTGTTGTCGTTGGAGGCAGCTGTTGCATTCTTGGGCGACCCCTCACCCACCCTCTCAGCCCGCTGTAAGGACTGCTGTCAGCGGATTTAAAGTCAACTGCCAACCGCTCCTGCCCCAACGTGCATATATATAACATGGATATATATATATATATATATATATACATCCCAAATCTACGTTTCCAACCGATTATTTCAAAACTTGGCACAAAACCAAAATAAAGTATATATTTCTATATGATCAACCCTTCCTCTCACTTCTTCTACTCCCTCCTGCTTCCTGTCTGTACAGGAAGTGGAGCAGCTGCGTCTGGAGCGTCTCCAGATCGACGAGCAGCTCCGGCAGATCGGCGTGGGCTACCGCGCCCCCTCGGGCCGCACCGGCGGCACCGGGGGCCCCGGCGGCCCGGGGGCCAGCGGCCCTGGGGGAGAGCGGGAGAAGGGGTACCTGACAGACGAGAGCAGCAACTCCCTGCACAACTCGCGCGTGTACGGCGGGCGGGGCCGCGGACGGCGCCCCTCCAACAGTCAGTACTCTGGTGGCTATGGTGAGGGCGGTGGGGGGTGCTGCTGTTCACATGTCGGTTAGGGTGACCATAGACCTCTGAAGAATAAGTCCCGCCTCCGTGTGTAGTTCAAAACGCAACGCAGATTTTACTTCCTCGCCACCTACAAGAGTTTGTCATGTACGATCATTCAAAACCCCCATGTCATTTCCTTTTGACATTTGACCGAGGGAGCCAGAGCCTCGGAGGCGCGACTTATTCTTCAGAGGTCTATGGGGCTCGCCGAATGTTTTATGAGGCCGTCGCCACAGTACGCCTAGTTGGAGCCAGACCAATCAGCCAGCTCGTGATGAATATTCGCGTTCAGCCAGGTCTCCAGCTGGTCTGGACTGGGTCGTCCGATCACAACGGTTATCTCGTTTGGGGCGGCGTTTATTCACACAACTTCGATCAGTTTTTCATTGCTCTGATTGGTTGCTAGAATATCCGACTCTGCGACAAAAAAGCTCTGTTTTAGTGGTTTTAGAGTGGTTTCAAGGCAAAATACAGACTTATTTTTAAGGTAATGGTTTGAAATGTAGGTGCATTATGCGCTGATTACGGTTCCACGTTCACGCAACACTATTACCACACAGACGCTTCAACGCAGTCGTGAGCCTTTATGGTTCTGCGTCGGGATTTTAGTAAGCGGACCAATCACGGACCTCGCTGCTGCGTCGCCTCGGTGGGAGTTTACGATGGAAAGGGGTCCGTAACCCCCTTGCACTGCGTGAACATGGGACCATAATCAGCCCTTTAGTTTGGACACGGCCGTGGTTATTTTGTTTCTGAAAATGTCACTTCTGCCTCTTTCCCCACCCCCCCAGGCACCAACTCGGAGCTGTCCAACGCGTCCGAGTCCGAGGAGGTGGCGGAGCGCGAGCAGCGCCCCCGCGGCGTGGGCGGGGAGGACCGGGGCGCCCGGCGTGGAGGGAGGGGCCGGGGGGCCAACGCAGGCCGTGGCCGCGGAGGACCCAGTGCCAGACCCACCAACTCCATCAGCTCAGGTACCCACTCGTAGCTGGAGCTGGAGGTGCCTCATCATTGCGGTGGACAGGCTGATGGAGCTAGAGATCGATGGCATGTTGCCTGGGGCTTGCCGTCTAGACGGTTAGCCTCATGATAGCTAGTCTGTGTTGGAAGGTTGCCGGTGACTTGCCTTGTGTTAACGCTGTGTTCCTCACAATAAAACCCTGGACCTTGGAACAGATGGCACACACCCGTCATGTGTTGCTTAAAGGAACTCCGAGCCGTTCTCCTGCTAGATCTCCTGCTTAACAGGTGCCACATAAGAACATGGAGCATCGCTCTTCAGGGCGCTAATGTCATACAGGGGCTGAAATACAAATCTTGGATCAAGACGACTTAAAGTCAGGGTGGCAGTAGCTCAGGAGGAGGGTGGCTTGCAACCTGAAGGTTGTTGGTTCGATCCCCGGCTCCTCCTAGCTGAGTGTCGAGGTGTCCTTGAGCAAGGCACCCAACCCTAACTGCTCCCGACGAGCTGGCTGTTGCCTTGCATGGTTGACTCCGCCGTCGGTGTGTGAATGTGTGCGTGAATGGTGAATGTGAGGCAATATTGTAAAGCGCTTTGAGTGGCCAATGGTTAGAAAAGCGCTATATAAAGACGACTTAAAGTCTTTTTGAAGACCAAATCTTGTTCATATAAAGAAAATAATTGTATTTCTAAATAATGATCATGCAAACATTGTTAAAAACAACCGACTATCTTGTTTTATGCATCTATTGAATGTTTCCAAATACATTTTTCACAATCCTTTAGATTAAACCATCTCTTAGCTAGTGGACCTTGACATATCTGTCGTCAATGCTGATCAATTGTGATTCCTGATGCCATCAGTAAGGACACCACTGTTATTGTGTTTTTTTGCCTTAAAGTCTCCCACCTGCAAACTGGGAGCGGCTTAATCTTATACATAACCATTTTAAATTAAATGTGACACTGAACCTTGCGTTGTATCGACTCACTTCAGTCCAAAGGGGAACACTCGTTTTACAGACGTTTGGCGCCATCTGCTGTTGTGAATCTGTCATGTAATTCCAGGAAGAAAAACCCTTGTGTGTGCTATACGTAAAGAACCAGCTGTGCTTTTCAAACCACAGCTGGATCCACCGCTGAAATGGCGTATTGACGTGTGTGTGTGTGTGTGTGTGTGTGTGTGTGTTGTGCGTGTGCGCTCCAGTGCTGAAGGACCCGGACAGCAACCCCTACTCCCTGCTGGAGGGCGAGGGCGAGCAGGCCGAAGCAGCTGATGGCGCCGGGGCCGGAGACCGCCGCCGCCGGGACCGCCGTCGCCGTAACGACCAGGAGCCCAGCGTGATGGACGCCGCCACCGAGGAGTCGGACGGCCAGGCCGCTACGAGCGATAACGGACTTGGTGAGCAGGGACCCCCACCCCCGGGGAGGGGGACGGGGCTGCTGTGTTCAGCAGGGGGCCACAGCAGAAGAATCACAGGACGGAAGATCACTTTAAACATTATTGACGTCATTAATTTATTCTTTCATTTTTATTTTAAGAAGCAAGCAATACAAATCTCTACTTAATATCAGCATTAATCTTATGGCGTTAAGGTGTCGCACCACTAGTTCTTAACTGAAACGTAAATGTGTCATTTGTCAGACCGGGGTTCCTGATTATTTGCGAATATAAGACCATCGTTTTTTCTTTGTTCCATGTAGAAACAAAATCACTACTACAATGTCCTCCAGAGCAGGGATGTAAAGGTTGTGGACTGATTATGGCCTTTGATGGATCAGGACCTTTAGACGGCAGCAAAGTGTGTCGTTACTCTTCCCCGGACAGTGATGCAAACTCATGACTGGCTGTCTTTTAAAACGACACACGTACACAAGTACACCCACCATTGAGTCTTTAACCTGACCCTTTTACAGACGAGGAGGGGAGACCCCAGCGTCGCAACAGAAGCCGCCGCCGTCGTAACCGTGGCAACCGCCCCGAAGGTGGCTCGGCCAGCCGTGACAGACAGCAAGGTGAGGGCTTTGGCTCCGCCCTCGCGGTACACGCCACATGCATTAGATTGCTGCCGCTCAAATAGATAATCAGTTGGATTCCAGAGATGAAAATGGCATCCATAGCAGTCCACCCTAGCAGTCTAACTGAAAAACCAGATCGCTGAATGCTGTAGTGGACAACCAGAATTGATGATTCATCAAAGCCCGGTACTGATGTCATTGGTTTATCACCAAATAAATAATAATGGCGATTATACGGTTAATGTTTACCTCATCTTTAAATAATATTAAACATTTTATTTATTTTTTTATTTTCACCGTCCTGTACTTTCTGCTGTGGCACCCTCATTGCCTGTCTGGGGTTAATAAAGGTATGATGGTCCTGCAACCAATCACGTGCTAGTTAGACTGAGCTAACTTTGGTTGCATTTCCTGTGCGGCTCTCCAGTGACTGTGGCAGACTACATCTCCCGCCCCGAGTCCCAAAGCAGGCAGAACGTTCCCCAGAAGGAGAACCAGACTGCCCCTGAACCCAAGGTACCCACCGCCACAGCCTCCTCCACAGACTCCACGCACACACCTTCAGGGAGGACTCTGGTACCATGTCTTCAAGGGGCTGTTGGATGTCTGGGCCATACAGGGGCATTAGAACATAACTCCATCGATAATTTTTTGACGGATCCCTCTGAATCAGTCGTTGAGTGGTCAGCAACACGACTCCGACATCTAGTTTAGCCTCTTTATCTCCATCATAAAGTTGTAGCGCCTCGTTGCTGGATTACTAAGGTTCCGTTCATTTCCAGAAGTCTTTGTCTATGCAAATCGGTCCATATTCATCACTGAATGATTTTGTTTTCTATTGGAGAGTTAAGTAATACAATATGGTACAATGGCTTTTAAACAAAAACACAACTTGTTGGGACACGCTGGCTGGAAACAAAACTAATACCAAGGAGTCGGGTGCAGACTAGTGGGCAACCTTCAGCATGTGAGGAACAGGGCGCCAATTGAAAGATACCTTTTGGTGAAACAAGTTTGTACATGGAGTCATGTTCCCGTGTATCCAACGAGTCTCAGAAACCGTCAAAAACCCAAACTTTAGATCAACTGTTAATGGAGTCGTCTAGGAAAGGACAAATGTACTGCCCCTTACAAAAAGCCAGTCGTATCTTGACCAACGCACGTTGGAGGAAGAGTTTCAGGTTTCTATGTGGTCGTTAACCCACCGGAGGCTGAACATTGCTTCTCGGGTGCTGTGCGGCCGGTAAGGTTGATGCATCTTCTCTTCTTCCTCCAGGAGAACGGAACAAGCACCAAGAAAGACGAGCGTGCCCCGTCCAAGGGCTCCCCTAGCAACGGCGTGGCAACCGCCAGCGAGACCAAGGCCTTGGTCAACGGGGTCTCGTAAAGGAAACGGCACCAACAACAAAAAAATAATAACCACAAACCACGTGTATTTAAAAAAAGAAAAAAATAGAGAGGCCCTGCCCTTCTGGAAGAATCCACGTCTAGAGCAAGACCTCATGGCAATCTGTGTCCCTGCTTGCATTAACTTTAACCTTGAACCGAAGAGCGAGAGAGTGAGAGAAAAACAAGTACCTGACGAAAAATATCTGAATTCATACGTGTGCGAGAAAAACGTAACGTAAAAAAACGACAAACGCATCTACTTAAAAAACACGTTAAAGGTGTATGCTATCCTATCTATCAGTACTTAGTGCTTATTTTTAAGAAAAAAACACATGACTAGCTTACCAAAAAAAAAAAACAGAGCTGGTGGAAATGACTTGATTTTTAAAGAAATACGGAAACACAAGAAACAGGACGAGACTCTCTATGTTGTTTGTTTTTTAGTTTTTTAAACTAATGTCCTCTTTTTTTGTCGTGTCAATTATTTACGTTGTCGTTGTTTATCACTGGTTTTGACTAAGGAGGGGGTTGGACGGTGAAAAATCAAATGTATTTTCCCGCCAAAACCGACGCGTCTATCGAAGCGCGTTTAACGTCGAGAAACGAAGAGCGAGCTAGAACGAGAGAGAGGGGGAGAGCGAGAGGGGCGGCAAGGTCGGCCATAGACGCACAAGGGCGGACTCACGGTCCCTGCCTGTGTGGCGTCGGGCCGGCGGTGCCACGCCCGGGGGGGGGAGGGGGGCGGAGTCAGGACGAGATGGACGGGGAGGCGGGTCTGGTCGTGGGGGCGGATTATGGTTTACTGATAGACATTGTGCCTTGAATTTGGGGAAGCTAAAAAAAAAAAAGACTAAAAAAAAACTTGAGTTTATCATTTCGATTTTTTTTCCGTTATTTTTTTTCTGTTTGTTTCACAAGAAGAATAAAAGCGAGGGAGGGTTCTTAATTCCTTATGTTCGTTTTGGTTAAGAGACGGATGGACGGATGAATCTGAGAGCGAGTGATGACTAGACAGTACAGGGGTGTTACTAGTGGCGGCGGAGAGCGAGGAGTACAGGAGCGGCAGTGGTGAATGGGTTAATAAAAACGGAGCGAGCGATGTTTGGTGCCAAACAGGAAATTCAAGTGCTTGTTCTTTGCTATCGGCTGCGGCGGACATAGGCGCGTGGACGTCGTCGGAGGTGTGAGGGGGGGCGCGCGCGCGGAACGGTTAGGGGTCCACTAAAAGAAACGGTTAGGGGTTGGATAAGGGGTCATGGCGTTGGCCTTAAGAGTCTCCTACGTCACATGTCACTTCCTCCTCCCTCCTATTCTCAGCTCGGGGGGGAGGGGTGGTGGAGGGTTCCAGCAGCTCTGTAGCCAGAACAAGAAATAAATCAATTACAAAATGACAAATGAATAGATAATGAAATGGTGAAGAAAGCCTATACTGTGCCTGAGAGGGGTCATACGGGACTGAGCGCATACACACGTATACAGACACACTCACACGTATACACTCACACATGCACACACTCACACGTATACAGACACACTCACACGTATGCAGACACACACACATTTACACACACTCTGAGATGAGGAGGTGGGGCGCAGGGAGGCTGGCCAGGCGAGGTCGATGCGTTGGGAGGGGGTCCCCTCTGGGTTTCTGATATATCTAGATATATAGTGGAGTGGAAGCGCGCCCTTGCCCGTGACGTAGCTCGCACGCCGTCACCTGTTGTCTTGGTAACCGCTCTCAAAAGCAATTTCATAATTTTTCTTTTGTTTTTGTTTTTGTTCTTTCCACAAAATACAATTTATCAAATAAAACAAAAATGGAAGTGAACCTCTCTCTCGACATGATCTTTTTGATTCCCTTTTCTCTTGTGAGTTCTGCCCCAGTCCTTCATGTTGTAAGTTTCTAACGTGCATGGCGTCAGATGTTGACGACTCCGTAAGACACTGTGCCTGTCCTGTGCATGAAGACTTTGTGTGTTTTTGATTTTTAATGAGATCTGACTCCCCTAAACATCTCTTCCTCCTGGAGCTGCTGCTATCGTACATACTGAATGTCCCAACATGGAAAGTAACAAAAAACGAAATAAATACAACCCCAAGTAAATACTTTATTTGTAACAAGCCTCCTCACAGTTCTCTGGTGCACACACCCACAAGACATCCTGGTTAAATATATATCCAAGATATATATATATATATATATATATATAATTTATATACTGGATATTTTGAGGCAGTGGACGGGAGGGTCAGGGATTATTGTGTACTACAATTTAAGTTCTATAAAAGTTTGAATATATATATACGGTTGGACGTTGGTCAGCACCCATTCGCTAGACAATGTGAGGCTGAAATTGAATCAACAGATTCTGCTGCTGGCCCTTGTTGCTTGTGGCTTTTTTTTTTTAAATCGAAAGCGGGATCAAAGGAACTTGAGTATTTGTACCTTTTTATTGGGTTGTGTCTTCAAGGGAGGAAAAATGTGACCCTTATGTTTTTTGTGTACACCTTTATACCTCACACTCCTCCGTGTGTGTGTGTGTGTGTGTGTGTGTGTGTGTGTGTGTGTGTGTGTGTGTGTGTGTGTGTGTGTGCGTGCACATCCGTTGTGACGCTAGCTGTCTGGTTGACTCCTCACTGTCCAATTGTTATTTTTTCTCGCTCATTTTCTGGTGGCAATAAAGGACTTTTCATCGTTTGGTATAAATATTCTATCCCTTTGTCCTTTTATTATCCGTAAATAGGTATTTTGACCTCTTTACATTTTCTTTTCTTTTTATGAAAGATTGAATAATGAGTTGTTGGTTATAGCTCAGCCGCAAGAAAGTTTGGTACCAAGCGTCCCCACACTATCCCGTAGGGCTCTTTGAGACCGATGCTGCCTCCAACCCCTACCTGCTCCTTAATGACCTGTCTCTGTATCCACTGTCCCCCTACCTGCTCCTTAATGACATGTCTCTATCCACTGTCTAACCCCTACCTGCTCCTTAATGACATGTCTCTATCCACTGTCTTCTCCTAAATGACCAAAGTAATAAATAACAAAAATATACAAGTATTGTTGAGGGACTGTGTTATGAATTTTAAGTTATTAATAACCGGTTTGTAGTCCTAAGATTCATTGAACGCAGACCTTGTTCAACACAATGTAATGGGTCATATTCCATCTTAGTTGGATGAGTCCTCATGAGCCACTTCTTTCTCCAACTGAAAGTTTAGTCGATGCTTTGCTAAATGGTTTACATAACCCATATTTATTTGCAATCCAACACCATTTGGGTGATCTTCAAACGGTATGGGAATTACAAATTTCCTATATCATACCTTCTCTTTTCCCCATCTCCTTGCTTAAATGTAACGAGAAATATAAAGACTTGTAACCTACCGTTGGCCATTGGAAAGGAATGTAGGCCTACTTTTTTTTGTACTCAAAATAAATTGGCCTTACGTGATCCTGCGTCTCCCTCTAGTGGATATATTTAACAAGTAGTTTTTTAGTCTTTTAGCAGAATCTGCTTTTTACCAAACAATTTAATTGAGACATATTGTAGGCCTACTAGTATGCGGTCATTTGTTCTCTGCAAGTACTCCTTTCAAACACCCTGCAGTGATGCAGGATGTCATTGCACCCCACCACCCTACGGTAAGACTGTGTGCGCGTGTGTTAGCCTAAAAGGCGTGTGTGAGAATGGGCGGCAACATCCTGAGGGCAACGATAGACTCTGGGGATAAACGTTCTGGGTAACATAAACAGTTGCTTCTTCAGACAAATGCGCAATCTAAGCTGCATCTCCACATTAAGGCTGACATTTTCTCCGTTCAAAAGCAGGTTTGTCACAAGTTTTTATTAATACTATTTGGAGTAGTATATTCCAGTGTTCGGTGTATCATATTGTCGCGGTTCAACATTTGCTAATTATTTTAGTTTGTTTGCATTGTTTATTCTAAATAGGTAAGGCGCTTCCATATGAAATGATTATCAGTAATTACATATGTTTATCCCTAGAATCGCCCAATCTTATATTAGATGAACATGGATTTGAGATTAGTAAAGTACTTTTGTTGCCACCTGACGCATAATTCTTTTACTTTTAATTTAACTTTTTAAATGAATCTCTTTAAAAAAACTGCCTCCTGGCATAGACGGGCAGCAGCAGAATTCACAGGGTTTTAGAAATACATTAATAAATGCACGAGACATGAAAGAGGAAAAAGTAATCTGCTGCCAACTTCCCTATAGGGAATGTCGTGTGGCAGGGAAATCTGTCTGTGATCGCTGTGCGTCTGATTTGGTTTTCAAATGTCTAAACATCCAAACCACCTGAGAGGCCAAGCCCATGGGATCCCTTCCTAACAACCAACACTTTTTCCATGTGTCACACACAGTCCTTACAGAGACACCTATCACAATGATCAAAAGCCATGACTGCAGAAACAATATTAGCTTGATATGAGGCAAATAAAATTAGTCTCAATGTTTACAACTCAAACCACCAAGACATTTGGCAGTCAAAGGAAGAAAGGCAATAATGAATATTTTATATAACCTATGTGGTTATCTTTTTTTGTAGACTTACAATCAGCCAATCACAAAATCTGAGAAATATTTTAAACTTGCTCCACAAGACATTTAGCATTGAAATACTGAAAAATGATACAGGCAATGGGAAGTTGAAATTGCAAAGTGTTGAATGCTACGGTGATAAGCGTTATATTTTGAGTGCCTGTGTTGGACTGTTGTTCTTTCTCACAAGAACCCACAGAGCAGTTAGTCCCAATGAATTCACTCTAACCACAAGACATTTGCACTACCTCCCATAAGTAACCCAGACATGCAGATTTTGTTTTTAAATATATAATTTGTACAATTGGCCAACCACTGGCTGCTCAGAAACGGGCTTCACTTGTTTCAGATTTAACTCGAACTGCTTCATTCATTCATCTACAATATAGATTTAGTTTTAGGATTTGGATTTGGATTTATAAAGATTTCCATTTATGTATACGATTTAGCTTGTGATTAAGCATTTAGATTTAGGATTTCGATGTAAGATTTAGATTTAGCATGCCGATTTAAGATTTAACGCATAATTCTTAATCTATATACGTGAAAAAGTGACATGTCAATGGCAGTGTAGTTTGGACGGGGTGTTTATCACTGAAATCTGGGAAAAATTAAGCAAAATGTAAGTTAAGTGAAGCACCTTTTTCAGCAGCAAAAGCTTAGAAACGGCACCGCATTTCTACTTTACAAAGATCTAATTGACCTTGTTTGAAACAATTTGTCAGCTTCTTTTACCTTATTTCTTACTCAGTAACATGAAGACATTGGTTGGTTGGTTACAGTAGCCTACCTATTTGGTCCATTGTTATATATTCCCCATAAACAATCAAGCTGTAGGCTACTTTCAGTTAACAATGGTAGTTACAAACAGGACACGGTTGTTGTGTGGTGTTATGACAGTACCAATCTGTTCACAGAAAACAGTACCTATTAGGCAGACAAGAAACCCACAATCCATAGGTTCCCGATTCAACCATCTGGGCCTAGTTGCAGTGAGCCTAATTTCCAGCGAAACTCAAACCACAGTTTCGGTTTCATATCTCAAGATGACAATCATAACACCTTGTTGTCAAACACTCCCATCCTCTCTCCTCCCACGTTTTCCATCTCGCTATCACCTTTCTCTTTCTCTGTGTCCGTCCGTCCATAGCCATGGCGATGATCCACCCACAGGTGATGACCATCCAGCCCAATGTGGTCACCACGGGTGTGGTGACCTCGGCTTTCGAACCGGGGAGGGAGATGTGGTCATCCAGCTTGTTCAGCTGCTGTGAAGACATGGGGATATGTGGGTATCTGTTTCTATTGCTCAATGTAGCATCTCCAGGGTCTGCAGTCCACCAATGAGAAAACGGCCAATCGGTTTCTTATATTTGTGACCTGCAATGTGAATGGCTTGTCAACTTGACAAGCCATTAACTTGACACTTGCTCAGGAGTGACTACAGGTTGACTGTGGATGTCGTGGCTCGGACCCAGAACCTTTGGGCTGGGAGTCAAACAACCAAACTGGTCTCTCTTGTCCCCTCAGTAATGAATAAACTGCTGAGGTAAACGACAAAGTAAAATGTATTTGTATAGCACACTATCAGACACAGTGGTTATTCAAAGTGCTTTAAAATAAAAAAACAAAATAGAATTATATATATATATATATATATATATATATATATATATATATATATATATATATATATATATATATATATATATATATATATATATAAATTAACAAATGATTAAAATATATATAATATATATAAATAATTATTAAAGTAACAACAGAATAAAACAAAACAAAAACAAGATTAACTGAAAGCAGTAGAAAATAAATGGGTTTTTAAGTGGAAGTGGCTGACCAACCCTGAGGTAGCAGGGGGAGGCTCAGTGCTTTACTCTGCTTGTACCTCAGTTACTGACAATCAGCTCAAATATTCTCCCGCTGTAATTTGAGAATAGTGTTTTAGGGTTTTCAAACAACATCTGGTGGGTAGTTCTGATTTGAATGCAGGATTTGGGAATTAATAATACCTGTCTCCACTGTGGCGCACCGTGCAGGCTGCCTTGGGTTTTGGTGCCCGTGCGCCCTGTCCTGTCAGGTCAGTGCGGACCACGGCGAGGGTCTGTGTCTCCCCATGCTGGAGTCGATGAGCGGCATAGTTCCAGCCTTGGCCCTGGGCCTCCGGATCTCCGTGAGAGAGCGCTACCGCATAAAGGCACGTGGGCCCCAACAATAATTACGATGCAACAACCACTCACCTGATTTCCCTTGTTATCTAAAATATCAAAATAACAGTCATTTTGTCTTATATCCCCCGAACCTTGTGTTTGGAAAAGGGGTGATACACACTCATTCACCTACTCACTCACTCACTCACTTACTCACTCACTCAAACTTTCCCTATTAAATAGGTTTTATCCATGAAATCTAAGACAATAATAATTAATTATGAATGAATCAATAATTAGTGTGCGTCTTCTCTATTCCCCACCGCCTCCCTCCTACTGCAGGGTTCCATTTTTGACGACTGCTGTATCGTCACGTTTTGCGGCACGTGCTCATACTGTCAACTGGCACGGGAACTCAAGGAACGCCGGTGCCGTCACACACAGGTCATCTCCTCTACCACTGTGCAGGTCACCTCGAATCCTCCGGCATATGTACCCCAGTACCCTGTCCAACAGGGCTACGGCCCCCCACAATAATAGGCAGGACCCAAGGCTTTATTTTTATATACATTACATTATGGGATCAGGTTTTTGGAATAAATGTATGCTTTATACTTGATACTAAGGTGTGCAATTTCATTGCTGTGGAGCTTTTTTGAGAAATGTTTGCTTAGAGACGGTGGGGCATGACGTTATGGTTGCGGGTTTGAGCCCACCCAAGAAATGTGCCGCTCAAGGCTTTGCAAGATGCTGTTGATGTGTTAAAGTTTAGAGCGTTGCCTGCATGTATAATGATAATAAAAGTTTGTCCAAAGATATTTTGTTTAAATTCCCAGTGCAAATTCTGACTCATGACACTTTCTTTATATTTAATCTAACATACATATTTGTATACATTACTTAATTGATATTTAAATGTATGTATATGTATGTGTTATGTTAGTACCACTGGGCGAAATACGGGGGGGTTAGGGGGTGCTCGCGACCCCCCCCCCCCCCCCCGATTTTCCCATGAGACCCCCCTGAAAGCCTCAAAAATTTGAAGGGGGTCTCAAATTGTGTCAAAAATATATATATATTTTTTATTGTCACTAATGGTCACTGTTTTTAAGCTCACCATGTTCAGCATTCAGAATTCAAAACATTTATTCACAAATATGTTATTTTTTGGCCAAGCGGAGCCAGCCAGTCCTGTGTGCGTATGAAAATTTAGCCATGTTCGCCAGAAGAACAGAAGAAAGACGTAATGTATACAATTCATGCTAAAAAACGGCTAGCAAGGGAAAGCTAAACCAGAGCGTATCACTTCACACACTTTGGGTCTATTTCTAAATCAATTCAGCCACTTTGCAGTGACTGAATTGTGATGAAAGAACTGATTGTTGTGCATAAGATGAGTGTGTGGGACTGTGCGCGTGCATGTCCTTTCCGGCTTCGGCATACTGCATGGTTATGAAGGGGTCATCACTAATGTTCCCCAGGTGCGAAGGTTTGGGGTTAGGTTTAGGGTTATGCCTGGTTCACACTACCTCCGTCCGTCGGATGGATCTCATTTGCCTTTGCATTGGGCCACTCACGAGAAATGCATTGTGGGTCCGTCCGTCCATCCGCTCCATGGCCTGAGTCAAAAAGTTGAAAAATATTCAACTTTTCAGGCAGCGGCGGATACGTTGGCCAATCAGATACACTCAACGCGTTTCCTGGATCCATTTTGCAATAACAAGCAGGAAAAAATCCGCCGGTTATATTTTTTTTAAAGAAATGTGGAATGATAGCATTGTTTTTAGTCACCTGTTGTTTGTGTCCTCTTTTGTATTTATATCCGCACGTCGGCTTTGTAGCGGGAAGCGATTTCATTGGCTGTAGTATGCGTCTACAAAGACTAGTCCCCTATACGTCAGACACACCCTCGGTCATCCATCAACGGACGCATGACGCATGTAGTGTGAACAAGGCCTTAGGGTCAGGGTGAGGATTAACCCAAATCCCTAACCATAACCAATCAGAGAAGAGCGATTCTAACCAATCAGAGGCGAATCAGAGGCGAAAAAAGCGGTAGTTTCCCCTACCATCCTTTGAAAAAACTAATTGCTCGCCGGGTCCTATGTTCCCCGGTCACATACAAAGCGGGGAACATAGGATCCGGGGAACATAGGTACGCTCCCATTATGAAGGCCTTGTGGGTGGTTGTGGTCTTAGTGAAGTAGCCTTGCCTTGGAGTTGGAGAAGTTAAAGTGATTGTTTATGGTTGTGCGAGAGAGAGAGAGAGAGCAAAAGAAAGAGCACACCTGCCGGGGTGATGTTTGGCTTGTGGTGGTTGGATGAATGTGCTTTTTGTTAAACCCTAAACAATGATTCAAGGGGCAGGGCTCTCATGTCTCACGTTTCATTTCAACCTATTCACACGCTCACACGCCAAACTTCGTATTTCTCACGCAGAGAAATTACCAGAATAGCGCCCACCAATTTGTGCCACTATTTAACAGTTGAACAGGTAGAAATCAAATGGGTTCCCCCCGTACGTATCAGACGTCCTCTTTTTGAGACACAAAAAAATAATAATCTGCAGGCGGAATTTCTAAATCGTCCACCAGGTGTGAGTGTGATTATTTGTTACAAGCCGTTTAAATCACATGTTTGCTTAGAGACGGTGGGGCATGACGTTATGGTTGCGGGTTTGAGCCCACCCAAGAAATGTGCCGCTCAAGGCTTTGCAAGATGCTGTTGATGTGTTAAAGTTTAGAGCGTTGCCTGCATGTATAATGATAATAAAAGTTTGTCCAAAGATATTTTGTTTAAATTCCCAGTGCAAATTCTGACTCATGACACTTTCTTTATATTTAATCTAACATACATATTTGTATACATTACTTAATTGATATTTAAATGTATGTATATGTATGTGTATGTTAGTACCACTGGGCGAAATACGGGGGGGTTAGGGGGTGCTCGACCCCCCCCCCCCCCCCCCCGATTTTCCCATGAGACCCCCTGAAAGCCTCAAAATTTGAAGGGGGTCTCAAATTGTGTCAAAATATATATATATTTTTTATTGTCACTAATGGTCACTGTTTTTAAGCTCACCATGTTCAGCATTCAGAATTCAAAACATTTATTCACAAATATGTTATTTTTGGCCAAGCGGAGCCAGCCAGTCCTGTGTGCGTATGAAATTTAGCCATGTTCGCCAGAAGAACAGAAGAAAGACGTAATGTATACAATTCATGCTAAAAACGGCTAGCAAGGGAAAGCTAAACCAGAGCGTATCACTCACACACTTTGGGTCTATTCTAAATCAATTCAGCCACTTTGCAGTGACTGAATTGTGATGAAAGAACTGATTGTTGTGCATAAGATGAGTGTGTGGGACTGTGCGCGTGCATGTCCTTTCCGGCTTCGGCATACTGCATGGTTATGAAGGGGTCATCACTATGTTCCCCAGGTGCGAAGGTTTAGGGTTAGGTTTAGGGTTATGCCTGGTTCACACTACCTCCGTCCGTCGATGGATCTCATTTGCTTTGCATTGGGCACTCACGAAATGCATTGTGGGTCCGTCCGTCCATCCGCTCCATGGCCTGAGTCAAAAAGTTGAAAAATATTCAACTTTTCAGGCAGCGGCGGATACGTTGGCCAATCAGATACACTCAACGCGTTTCCTGGATCCATTTTGCAATAACAAGCAGGAAAAATCCGCCGGTTATATTTTTTTTAAAGAAATGTGGAATGATAGCATTGTTTTTAGTCACCTGTTGTTTGTGTCCTCTTTTGTATTTATATCCGCACGTCGGCTTTGTAGCGGGAAGCGATTTCATTGGCTGTAGTATGCGTCTACAAAGACTAGTCCCCTATACGTCAGACACACCCTCGGTCATCCATCAACGGACGCATGACGCATGTAGTGTGAACAAGGCCTTAGGGTCAGGGTGAGGATTAACCCAAATCCCTAACCATAACCAATCAGAGAAGAGCGATTCTAACCAATCAGAGGCGAATCAGAGGCGAAAAAAGCGGTAGTTTCCCCTACCATCCTTTGAAAAAACAAATTGCTCTCGCGGGGTCTCTATGTTCCCCGGTCACATACAAAGCGGGGAACATAGGATCGGGGAACATAGGTACGCTCCCATTATGAAGGCCTTGTTGGGTGGTTGTGGTCTTAGTGAAGTAGCCTTGCCTTGGAGTTGGAGAAGTTAAAGTGATTGTTTACGGTTGTGCGAGAGAGAGAGAGAGAGAGAGCAAAAGAAAGAGCACACCTGCCGGGGTGATGTTTGGCTTGTGGTGGTTGGATGAATGTGCTTTTTGTTAAACCCTAAACAATGATTCAAGGGGCAGGGCTCTCATGTCTCACGTTTCATTTCAACCTATTCACACGCTCACACGCCAAACTTCGTATTTCTCACGCAGAGAAATTACCAGAATAGCGGCCACCAATTTGTGCCACTATTTAACAGTTCAAATCAAATGGGTTCCCCCCGTACGTATCAGACGTCCTCTTTTTGAGACACAAAAAAATAATAATCTGCAGGCGGAATTTCTAAATCGTCCACCAGGTGTGAGTGTGATTATTCGTTACAAGCCGTTTAAATCACAGGTGGGCGTGTCCACCTAGATGGGTGACAGATAGATGAGCAACATTTGCTACAGTCCACTGGGTAGGCTGGTAGACTGATCTATCCAGCACACATCACAGGTGGGCGTGCCCACCTGTGATGTGTGCTGGATAGATCAGTCTACCAGCCTACCCAGAAGCTGCACATTTTCAAACCTGCTTGTAATGGCTAATCACACTCACACCAGGTGGTATGATATGTCCCTTATACATGTTCATATAGAATTGGCGCTGCGTTTCTCTGGGTCCTTTCATAAACTAGTTAGGCTACGCCCTCCCCTACTCAGTTCTGTTTGCTTTGCATCGTTGTTAGTGAGTAGGGGGAGTGGTTAAGTAGAGCTTTCCGATTGGACGGTTTGACTAGAGTTACCGTAATGTTTTGTATTTATTTTTTTACCATTATTGTTTTATAGGGACAAACATTAACAAATTTCTCCTATGGGGGATTGATAAAGTTGTATCTATTTTAACAGAAAGAAACACTTGGTCATACTTTACACACTTCACCACAGCATTGGCTTAATGAATGCCACAGATATATTTTATGGATTGGACTGAATGCCATATAAGTACATAGTTATGTTTTTGGACGTATGCAACGTTTAAAAGTTCAGTGGAAAGTATATTCCTCTACTGGTGTTGCTTAGGCCAATAGCCTTTTGAGGCAGTGTTGTTTCTGCATATTAGTGTTAAGGACCAATAAGTAATGAATAATCACCAGGTGTGAGTGTGAATAAGGGTTGAGTATGCCGCTAGTGGACGGCTTACCGCCCTCGACTTCGTCTCGGGCGGTAAGCCGTCCACTAGCCGGGCATATCAAACTGTTTATTGCCCGGCCTCTCGGTGATTATTCCTTAGTTATTCTACTTCATTTAAGAATGCTTGATTCTGATTGGCTGGGAGGAGGGCATTAACCTGGCAGGTTGCCCGCTGACCTGTCGGTTCTACTTGCTGCTGACTGAGCACACCTTCAAAAACGAGAGCTGGTAAATCGTGAAAAATGCATTGAACTGTAATCGGAAAACGCTGTCATATGCTATAGACCAGGGGTGGGGAACCTTTTTCACATCAAGGGCCATTTCAATTTTTCCAAAGTCCTCAGAGGGCCGTACCATTATGAACACATAATGGTATGTGTTCAGCTCCGCGGCGGCTACGAGGCACTCCTTCACAAACTCTCCTTCAGCGTGAGGTTTCAGCTTCGTGGCTATCAGTTCACTCACCACAAAACTTGCACGTGTAATATTCTCTCTGTCAGTCTGTGGCCGTGTGAAAGCTGCTTGTTGAGCACCCAAACTCAGACGAAGAGCGTTAATTTTATCCAAACGCATTTGTCCTTTCAACTCGTCGAGTTTAGCATGTTTTGAGCTGTAATGGCGCCCGACAGTGGCCTTTTTTCATCACCGCAAGCGCCTCGCCACAAACTAGCCACACTGGCTTGCCTTTCACTTCAACAAAGAAAAAGTCATTTGTCCATTTTTCCTGAAATACGCGGCATTCTGCGTCCACCTTCCTTTTCTTGACAGTCGCCATGATGCATCACTTTTCTGTGTCGGTCATGTGTCAGTCACTCCGACCCAATGCAGTGGTACGTACATCACATGCTGTATTCACTGACCCTGACGTTGACTCGGACATAGGACTCTCTCTCGGAAAACTAATGACGGGCTATATAATTTTTTTCCTGATTTTTTTTTTTATTCATGTATGCATATATGAAGATATAAAATATAAAAATTATATTGCATTGCGGGCCAGTTGAAATGGCCTCGCGGGCCGTATACGGCCCGGGGGCCGGACGTTCCCCACCCCTGCTATAGACCATATAGTATCTGTGGTAAAAAGGCTGGGACGAATTTCAAATGATAAATATGTACACTTTATGTTTAAAGTATAGGCCGTCACGATTCCCATTGAAAGAGTGGTGGTAAATTGTGAAAAATTTCTTAAACTGTTCTCAGACAACACGGTTATACGCTATAGACCCTAGAGTATTGGTGGTATAAAGGCTGGGAAGAATTTTGAATTATAAATATGTACAATCCATAACGTTAGCTCTCTGGCTCATAGCTCAACAAGAGTGAACAACATTTCCGTTGCATAAGAACCTTACAGGAGGGTAATAGTTGTTCCAGGTATTAGTCAAACCCTCAGGCGTTACCAGGGAAACTAAATTATGGCATGTGAAAAACTTTATTTTTCACATGCCATAATTTTAGGTTTTATTGCAGATTTTTACTTCAACTTCACCGTGAAAACTCGTTGGCTGCATGCTATTTACAGGGACTTTGAAACTAGATTATTTTCGGCGATGCATATCACAAGCTGTTCACCTTCTCTCATGCCGCATCTCTAGCTGACAAAGAGTAATCTTCTAGCACAAGAGAACAATTACTTACAAGTGACGTCATTCAACTAACTATTTAAATAAAGTTTTAAACTTAAATAACACACACAATTATTGAATTATTGAATTATTATTGAACAAAAATGAATTTCCTTAAGGCTTGTCTTATAATATGAAAATACTAATTAAATTACCGAATCTTTTTAATGATGAAAGTTACAGTTCGTTTTTTGCCTTACGGCTATTGTGTAACATCTTCTTCAGGGTTCTCTGTATTTCCTTGTGACACTTATAGCTGCACAAGTTCGGATGTGGGTGGTAGGCCGAGCCATCTTGGGTCATCAACCCTCAAGCCTCATAACAATGCTGTTTTGCCAACGCTTGTAACTAAGAAAAAATACAAAGCAATCTTTTTACAAACATGTTTACAAGCGCGGAACTACACCAAAGGCATAACATGGCTAAAGCTATAATGGCGGTTCACGTATCGTAGAAGTTCTGTTACCGACGAATATGTGCTTACTAGCAGCTCTCGTGCAGGGTACTGCATTATATGGCCAGCCCGACATATCACACGATATAGGCTATACACTCTTGGAAAAATCGGAGGCATTTGAATACCGGTCTAGTGATCTTAATAAACAAGGACCTGGATTCAGTCTGTATTTGGGGGACGAAACAGACAAACAGCAAAACAACCATGAAAACTAACGTGTTTGGTAGCGAGTACGCTAACACTGCAGCAAGCAAGCAAGCTAGAATCATACAGGGCGCACAACAAAACAGTCAAGCAAACACATTTTTACAGAGACTATCAAAGTTCACTTTCAGTTCACGCTATTCCTGAGAAGCTCGCCCAACGTTTATCCGTGTCTGGCCTCTCTGTCGATCAATCTCCCTTTTCTCTTCTTCTGTTTCACCGACATTGGGTTTCTCTGTCTCTTTTGAGTTGGCTTATCATGATGATTGTAATAAATCCCTTCGCTACTTGTGTTTATATCGAGCCGGTTTCGTGTTTGTAGTACTGTAAAGCAATTCGGTGCTTCGCGAGACCCGAGACTCCCACGAGAGTGGGCGGCGGGTCGCCGGCAGAAACTTGCATATTCCCTTTTTCCGCCAAGATGCGCTAGGGGTAGTCGAAACAGCGACCAATAGACCCATAAAGTGTTATAGAACCATCACAATGATTCTTAACCTGTTATATTAAGGTCAATTAAGCCAAAAAAGTTGGATAGTTCCCCTTTAATTTATTTTCTTTGGCAAGTGACCATGGTATAAGCGAGATAATGCCATTCGAGGTGTCATAAACATGTTTGATCCATCGTAATTAAAGGGGACTAATTTTCGAGGGAAATGAACTTAAACAAAGTATACATTTAATAAGCATGCGATACGAATAAGAAAAAGCATAATTATTAAAGTATTTTAATAATTATGCGAGTCAAGGCGTGACAGAACAAACTGACCCAGGGACAGGGACTCTGAAGCAAAATTCAAAAGACGGCAGTATGTTTAAACCAAAAACGCTTTACTAGAAAATGGTAACCAAAACGCTCTCATGGAGGATACAAAACTATAACAAAAGGTGCTCGCTAAGGAGGATACAAAACACAATTAAATGCAGAAGTATCTGGGCACAAAAAACTAGCAAATACTGAGGCTTGACAATACCCAGGGGACGCAAGGCAAACTGACATTAGAGAAATGGAAACAAGGGCTAGTTATACATGATGGAGGGGAACACAGGTGAGACAAATCAGGGACCGGGGTGGCAACCACAGTGGAGGAAGTCAAGTGCCTGAAACGAGAGGGAAAAGGGAACTACAAAATAAAACAGGAAGTGAACGACAAGACATGAGTGATTATAATGTGATGAGTGATGAAAATTCTCAACAGAATTAACAAACTTTGCGTGACATGACACTTACATTTTATTAGTACATGGTAGAAAGATAATTATGAGCCTTTGATTGATATCCACAATCTTTTTTGCGGAGACACATTCCTGTTCCCCACTATTGGAGTGAACGGGGATATCTACTTCTGGGACTCCATGAATCGAGGGACCCGTCCACAGCCCGCTAAAACAGCCCGAATACCAGGCTTGGCCGCTGAGCATTGGTGGATTGCGGAAGTATGCACTGCTCATGGGGGCCCAGTGCCCACCCCAACAAAACCCCCACCAATGCCGCCGCCGCCGACAAAATCTCACTCCTAAACCTAATAGGGCCATGCAATGAACTCAGTTCAAAACATGACTGGGTTAGTAGTTGAAGCTTAAAAAATAGACATTTTTTTGCATGAAATGAATGTTCCCGTGGTTCCTTATTTTAAGAAGTGAATCAATCTTAATATTAAGAACAATTTGTTAACTTAATAATGTATCAATTTTGAATAAATATTTTTACGTCTTCCAAACAATTGAGAAATACTAAGTTAGTCCTACTTGTCTATTTAGTTAAGTTTCAACTGAACAGCTTTTTCAAACTAAAGTGGTGCCTGAACTTGCCCGGACTTCGGAAAGCAAAAGAGAGAGACCGTAGGAGAAACCAAAGTTTACAGCAAGTGTCTTTAGGGTAATTAACAGCGGTAAATGGCCTTTTGTTTTTATATACAATAATAACTTACTTTATCAGCACCCATTGCAATAAACCGTTGTATACTGTATATCCCTCAATAAACTTAATTGAAAACAGATCGGGTCTAAGCTCATTTAGCAGCTTGTATGTAAATAGTCCACAGTTGCCTACTTTTTGCTATCGTTAGCCGGATAGCCCTTTTCTGTGGCTTGAAGTGATTTTGCAGTTGATTACAGGTTGACTGTGGATGTCGGGGCTCGAATGCAGAACCTTTGGGCTGGGAGTCAAACACCCAAACTGGTCTATATTGTCCCCTCAGTAATAAATAAACTGCTGAAGTCAAAAGTCAAAGTCAAATTTATTTATATAGCACAGTATCAGACACAGTGGTTATTCAAAGTGCTTTAAAATAAAATAAAAAAACAAAATAGAAGGAAATATATATATATACACACGTGGACAAAATTGTTGGTACTCCTCTGTTAATGAAAGAAAAATCCACAATGGTCACTGAAGTAACTTAAAACTGACAAAAGTAATAATAAATAAAAATTTACTGAAAATTAATCAATGAAAATCAGACATTGCTTTTGAATTGTGGTTCAACAGAATAATTTTAAAAAACAAACTGATGAAACATGCCGGGACAAAAATTATGGTACCCCTAGAAAAGATTGAAAATAATTTGACCATAGGGAAATGTTAAACTAAGGTGTGTCCTCTAATTAGCATCACAGGCGTCTTCAAACTTGTATAATCAGTGAGTCTGCCTATAAGGGTGAAAAGTAGTCACTGTGCTGTTTGGTGGCATGGTGTGTATGTGTACCACACTGAACATGGACCACAGGAAGCAAAGGCGAGAGTTGTCTCAGGAGATTAGAAAGAAAATTATAGACAAGCATGTAAAAGGTAAAGGCTATAAGAACATCTCTAAGCAGCTTCATGTTCCTGTGACTACAGTTGCACATATTCAAAAGTTTTAAGTCCATACTGTAGCCAACCTCCCTGGACGTGGCCGCAGGAGGAAAATTAATGACAAAATGAAGAGACGGATAACAGAATGGTAACCAAAGAGCCCAGAACAACCTCCAAAGAAATTAAAGGTGAACTCCAAGGTCAAGGTACATCAGTGTCAGATCGCACCATCCGTCGTTGTTTGAACCAAAGTGGACTTCATGGGAGACGACCAAGGAGGACACCACTGTTGAAAGCAAATCATAAAAAAGCGAGACTGGAATTTGCCAAAATGCATATTGACAAGCCACAAAGCTTCTTGGAGAATGTCCTATGGACGGATGAGACAAAACTGGAGCTTTTTGGCAAGGCACATCAGCTCTATGTCCACAGACGCAAATGAAGCATACCAAGAAAAGAACACTGTCCCTACTGTGAAACATGGAGGAGGCTCAGTTATGTTCTGGGGCTGCTTTGCTGTATCTGGCACAGGGTGTCTTGAATCTGTGCAGGGTACAATGAAATCTCAAGACTATCAAGGCATTCTGGAGAGAGATGTGCTGCCTAGCGTCAGAAAGCTTGGTCTCAGTCGCAGGTCATGGGTCCTCCAACAAGATAATGACCCAAAACACACAGCTAAAAACACCCAAAGAATGGCTAAGAGCAACATTGGACTATTCTGAAGTGGCCTTCTATGAGCCCTGATCTAAATCCTATTGAACATCTGTGGAAGGAGCTGAAACATTCCATCTGGAGAAGGCACCCTTCAAACCTGAGACAACTGGAGCAGTTTGCTAATGAGGAGTGGGCCAAAATACCTGTTGACAGGTGCAAAAGTCTCATTGACAGTTACAAAAATCGTTTGATTGCAGCGATTGCCTCAAAAGGTTGTGCAACAAAATATTAAGTTAGGGGTACCATCATTTTTGTCCAGGCCTGTTTAATTAGTTTGTTTTTTAAAATGATTCTGTTGAACCACAATCCAAAAGCAATGTCTGATTTTCATTGGTTAATTTTCAGTAATTTTTTATTTATTATTACTTTTGTCAGTTTCAAGTTATTTCCGTGACCATTGTGGGTTTTTCTTTCATTAACAGAGGGGTACCAATAATTTTGTCCACATGTGTATATACTGTATATTAGTGCTGTCAAGCGATTATGTAATCGCGATTAATCGCCTCAATGTCATATGGCGCATTTCCACTAGCACAGCTCGGCTCGGTACGGCTCGGCTCGGCACGCTATTTGCGTGTTTCCACGAGCACGCAGTACCTGCAACCGGGTACATTTTTGGTATCACCTCAGCCCTGGTTCCAAGCGAGCTGAAGCGTTACTAAAAGGTGACGTCAGCCGACTGCCTTCCACTGATTGGCCGATGAGTGTCGTCACTGGAAGCGTCATAACCGCGCGACTTTTCAATAGTGTTTTGTCTCGCGGCCCGGAGTCTTCTCTGGCTCTCTTCTCTTGCCTTCTGTGCGACAAAAAAGCCACAGGGTGAGCAGCAACACGATCGCCTCCATGTCTTCCATGCTGTCCTCCTCTGATGTTGTTGTTGTTGTTGTTCTGGTCTTCCGGATTTGTACGTTGCTCGGCGCCGTGTAAATGCGTCACAGCGGTTTCGCGCAGCCGTGTTATGACGACCCCGCCCACGTCGAGGAGGCACCAGTTGTAATGGAAACACAACCAAACCGAGCCGAGCCGAGCCGTGCCGAGCCGTATCGAGCCGAGCCGTGCTAGTGGAAATGCGCCAATAGTTAACTCGCGATTAATCGCAAAACATTTTCTATTCTAAATATCCCTTGATTTCGTGCTGCTAGCCTTTTAGATCAGAGAGTGTTGAGAAGGACAGTAGGAAGAGAGACCCGCAGTGAATTCAACCCGGCCCACTTGATATTAGGTAGGTGCATGAGTGATTTGAATGTAGGATTTGGGAATTTTAAAAGGGAGAGGAGTCCCAGTATTGAAAGTAATGAATGCCTGTGTGGAATGATTGATCAATCAGAATCAAGTATTCAACCGTGCTGTGTCCAAATAATAATACCTGTCTCCACTGTGGCGCACCGTGCAGGCTGCCTTGGGTTTTGGTGCCCGTGCGCCCTGTCCTGTCAGGTCAGTGCAGACCACGGCGAGGGTCTGTGTCTCCCCATGCTGGAGTCGATGAGCGGCATAGTGCCAGCCGTGGCCCTGGGCCTCCGGATCTCCGTAAGAGAGCGCTACCGCATAAAGGCACGTGGGCCCCAACAATAATTACGATGCAACAACAACCTGATTTCCTTTACTGTTATCCAAAATATCACAATTAGAGTAATTTGGTCTTACACCCCCCGAACCTTGTGGTTGGAAAAGGGGTGATACACACTCATTCACCCACTCAGTCCCTCACTCACTCACTCAAACTTTCCCCAACGCCCACCGCAGGGCTTCATTTTTGACGACTGCTATATCGTCACGTTTTGCAGCAAGTGCTCATGCTGTCAGCTGGCACGGGAACTCAAGGAACGCCGGTGCAGTCACACACACATGCATCATCTCTTCTACCACCAGGTCTACCGTGCAGGTCACCTCGAATCCTCCGGCATATATACCCCAATATCCTGTCTTTTGTGTCTCTACAGACTGTGTTGATACTTATGATGAAAAACGACAGAGAGGAATATGCATAGAAACGTGGCTACTTTAATAGCAGGCGTACAGCAACATCAACATGTCTGTTCCTCTTACAGACCCTTCTTCTGGCAACTCTTGGTTACAGTTACTTCGATTCTACCGCGCCCCCTACAAGCATAACAGGATATAACATGTTTTCCATTCAAACACCACAGCTTCTCCCCTGTAGCTTTAAACTTAACACTTTCTTTTATCCCAACAATTGTCCAAAAAATACCAAAACAAATAAATGTACACACCTACCAGGTATTTAAAACAATTTCCCCTGTGTACAAATAATTTATTTCTATAACATGACTTTTCTTTTAAAAGTCTCTTTCTTTTTACAAGTCCAAACGTTGAGGAGGGCGCACATTCCTTTTAGGGCACTCCGTGCATCCTGAACTTCAAGTCTTTTCGCAAGCTCGTTCAGTCTCCCTTGAGCTTTGGTGGTTTTCATGCATCTGCTCACAGACAGCAGGAACAGTGTCAATATCACTCATGTCATCTCCAGGATCAATGTGGTAATCCCAGTTTCCTT
Organism: Melanogrammus aeglefinus; assembly: GCA_900291075.1. NCBI lineage: Eukaryota > Metazoa > Chordata > Actinopteri > Gadiformes > Gadidae > Melanogrammus > Melanogrammus aeglefinus. The sequence continues at coordinate 80,015 of OLKM01001375.1, read as the reverse complement.
CAGTGTTACTCATAGTCTTTTCTGGAATGGCATTCTTTTTCTTTGCATCCAGTATCTGATTTACATGTCTTTTTACACATGTCCCTTTTACAGACACCAAGTAAGTTACAGGACCCAAACATCAGTTATTACACCATCCAACCACTACTCTCCTCCCCTGTAGTTTTAAACAAGCACAGCCTGACCCATAGAGAAAGATCTGACTTTCCTTTTCATCTCTGACTGTTTTGGAAAACTATGTGTGTGGAACGATGGAGACACTTCTGGTTTCACTATCGAAAGTCTAGTCCGGACCTGTCTTTTAAGAAACAGCTCTGCTGGTGTTTTCTTAGTTGTATGTGGCATGTTCCTGTAGCCATACAAGAAGTTAGCGATACAATACTGCAACGTCATGCCACCCACTGCTCTGCTCTGGACCAGTCTTTCAGCCAATCCGTTTGAGGCTGGATGATAAGCTCGAGTATTAATGTGCTTAACAGCATTCATTTGAAGGAATGTCTCAAATGCACCTGAAGTAAATTTGAGGTCCATTATCTGACACCACCTCTTTTGGTAAACCTTATGCTGCAACAAGGTTTCTTAATGCTTCAATAGTTTTGCTGGCTGTAGTGGTTTGCATGTGTATTATTTCAGGCCCGTGAGCATTTGCATCCATAACCACAAGAAACATTTCCTTTTTAACTTCTGCAAAATGAAGGTGTATTCTCTCCAATGGACCTGAGGCCCATCTCAATGTATGCACAGGTGCTGTGGCAGGCATGCTACGCTGCTGCTTACATATGTCACACTGATTTACCTCACTTTCAATATCCTCATCAAGTGTAGGCCACCAAAATAAGCTTCTGGAGAGAGACTTCATTTTCACCAGGCCCCAGTGGCTGTCCTGTAACTCTGTCAATAACCTGCTTTGCAGCTTTTCTGGTATGACCACCCAAAAACCCAAATGTACATAGCCCTCTTCAACAGTAAGGTCAAACTTGTGTTTCACATGTGGTTTTAGAGCCTCATCTGGAACATACTTTGGCCAACCTGACAAAATATGTTGCTTTACTGTAGCTAGTACAGGGTCTCTCTCTGTTTCCTGTGCAATTTATTTTGCTGTTAAAGGCAGACTGTCTGAATAAGACACTCTGAATACTGGGTTTGGTCTGGGAAAACTGTCATCTGTTATTGGTAGTCTGGGTAATGCGTCCGCATTTCCATGATCTTCAGATCGTTTGTACTGAATCTCATAGGTATAAGCAGCTAAAATCAAGGACCATCTCTGCATCCTAGCTGCAGCTAAGGGAGATACCCCTGTTTTTGGACCTAATATCTTCAGTAATGGCTTATTGCCTGTTATCAGTGTAAACTTATGACATACAAGTATTCATGAAATTTCACTACTCCAAATACCAGGCCAAGTGCTTCTTTTTCTATCTGTGAATAGTTTTTCTTAGCGCTGGTAGGCATCCGAGACGCAAAAGCTACTGGTTTTTCACTGCCGTCCGGCATTTTGTGTGAGATCACTGCACCTACCCCTACTGGTGAAGCATCACAAGCTAGTATGAGTGGCAGGTTTGGGTTGTAGTGAACAAGGACTCTGTTAGACATAAGCTGTTCTTTAGCTTCCTCAAATGCCTTCTGGCGTGATGCTGACCACTCCCACTTTACATCTTTCTACATTAACCCTGTCATAGGTGCTATTATGGTAGAAAAGTTTGGAATGAACTTTCCATGATAACTCAGGAGTGATAGGAAAGACTTAAGCTCAGTGGTGGTTGTGGGAACGGCTGCCTTAGCAATAGCTTCATATTTTTCTTGCATTGGGTGAATTCCCTCTGCATCAATGACATGTCCCAAATATGATACACTGTGCTGAAAGAAGGCACATTTATTTTTGTTTGTGTTTTTTTAGTCTTTTCAGCACTTCTTTCAGGTTTTTCCTGTGTGTTTCTGAGTCCTGGCCTGTGATCAATATGTCATCTAAATAACAGATTACACCATCTATGCCCTGCAGAACTTGATCCATTAGCTTTTGGAATATTGCAGGTGCACTGGCCACATCATAGGGTGGGTACAGCCCTTTGTGTGTGTTTATGGTCAAGTACTGTTTAGAACTCTCTTCTAGATCTACTTGTTGGTATGCTTGTGATAAATCAAGCTTTGTGAATCGTTCACCTCCTCATAGTTTTGTCAACAAATCCTGCAGTTTTGGTATGGAGTACTGATCTACTTCGAGCCATGGGGTTCATAGACACTTTATAGTCCCCACAGATTCTGACTGTTTGATCTACTTTAGGGATGTTTACAGTGGGTGCAGCCCATTCACTGAAATTAACGGGTGTAATAACCCCATCAGCCTCCATTTTGTTTAACTGGGCTTCGACTGCGTCCCTAAGTGCGTAAGGCACAGATTGTGGTTTGCAAAACCTTGGAATGGCCCCTGTCACGACATGAAGTTTAGCTTTTATCCCTGTCACCTTGCCTAGAGTGGGCTGAAACACCTGTTACAAAGCTCCTCAAAACTCTCAGGTGCTACTCTGTTTACAGAGGACCAATCTAGGTTTAGCTTTTTGATCCAGTCCCTCCCCAACAAAGCTGGACCATTATCTTTAACCACAAGTAGGTTGAGTGCAATTGTTCCCTTTACACTTTACCTTAACAGAAATACTCCCTCTCATGCTAAGTGAGTGTTTAGTGTAGGTTCTTAGCACACAATTTGTAGGCATTAGCTTTGCCCTCTTAAACCTACGCTTGTACAATTGTTCTGAAATGACCAACATGGCTGCTCCTGTGTCTACTTCCATTGTGAACCGTTTCTCATTTACCCTTACATACAGATAATAAGGTTTTTCAATCCCTGTATCACATTCAGCAACAGTGTTGACACCTTTAGACCCTATTGAAAACAGTTCAATGTCTCTGACGTTACCTGCCCGGTATTCTGTGTCAAAGCCCGAGGCTGCTTTAGTCTCTGGTGTCCCGGCTTTCCGGTGCTCTGGCTTCTCAGACGGTGCGCTGCGCTCTCTCTGCAGTGAAACGTCGATGTCCTCAGGCTGACCGTCGGCATCAGGAAATCTCGCCTCGCTGTCCTCCGCTGCCGCCGGAGTCCCTCTGCCTTTATCCCGGTCGCGGTCATCCTCAGCGCGCGCTGTAACATCCAATTGCTTGGTCCATTTGGTCTGCTTGTCTTTCCTTCCTTCTGGTCTGGATCTGCAAGCCTTGGCGATGTGTCCTTTCTTTTTACATGCCCGGCATTCCACCTCCTTAAAGCGGCACCCCTCTGGTGTGTGCCCCTTTCCGTTGCATCGATAACACGGCCGCCCGCTTTCCTCCTTTTTCGGCATTGCTGCCGTCTTGGAAATGACGTTAGCCTTGAACGACTTGTGTGACCCCTGCTGTGCATTTTGTTTAGTCACTTCGTGTGCCAGTCCCATATCATAAGAACGAGCCAGCGTCAATTCGTGAGTGTGGGCGGAATTTAGCATGCGGTCACGGAGTTCTCATCTTTTTACCCCACACACACTTTTTACTCCGTCTCTGAGAGCATCGTCCAAAAATGCCCAAAACTTGTGAGTAGCTGCTACCTTCCTTAAACTTGCCATGTACTCACTTATGGACTCGTCCTCTCTCTGGTTTCTCGAGTGGAACTTGTACCTTTCTGCAATGAAGTTTGTCTTCGGCACAAAGTGTTTGCGCATTAAGTCAATTAGCTCCGACAACTTTTTAACGGACGGCTTTAATGGCGCACACAAGTCCATAAGCAGGGTGTGGTTCTTTCTGCCCACTACTGTCAGGAACACGGCCTTTGCCTTATCATCGTCATAGGACAGACCATTTGCTTTGAAGAATTGCTCTAGCCTTTCCAAATAGGCATCAAATTCCTCTTTATTTTCTTCGAAGTGAAGGTCTTCACTTTTCCCGAATGCCGTCGTCATATTCTCCGCAGTGCGTCCCCTTGCCTCGACTGAGTTTTCACTTGCTGAAAATTCTTTTCACATAAGATATCCCATCCTCGTCGCCAAAAGTCTGTTGTGTCTCTACAGACTGTGTGGATACTTATGATGAAAAATGACAGAGAGGAATATGTATAGAAAACGTGGCTACTTTAATAGCAGGCGTACAGCAACATGAACATGTCTGTTGCTCTTACAGACTCTTCTTCTGGCAACTCATGGTTCACAGTTACTTCGATTCTACCGCGCCCCCAACAGGGCTACGGTCCCCCACAATAATAGGCGGAATAGAAGTACGGAAACACAAGAAACAGGACAAGACTCTCTATGTTGTATGTTGTTTTTTTTGTTATGTAAATTATTTACGTTGTCGTTGTTGTTGTGGTTTTGACAAAGGAGGGGGTTAAACGGTGAAATATTGTACATATTTTGTCGCCAAAACCGACGCATCTATCGAAGCGTGTTTAACGCAGAGAAACGAAGAGCGAGCTAGAATGAGAGAGAGAGAGAGGGAGCGAGAGGGGTGGCAAGGTCGGCCATTATGGAAAGCCCAGAAGGCCACAATCCGGCCCTAGAATGGCGCGTTAGAAGTGCAACCGTATGGAACCCGTACGGAATTCCTGCCAAACCGCACGGATTCGATACGGACGGTTTCTGTACGGTTAGCACTTCTACCGCCCCATTCTAGGGCCGGATTGTGGCCTTCTTGGCTTTCCATAGGACATAGACACACGAGGGCGGACTCACGGTCCCTGCCTGTGTGGCGTCGGGCCGGCGGTGCCACGCCCGGGGGGGAGAGGGGGGATTTTGAAAAGAGGAGGGGAAATGTCCCCCCTGTCCCCAGTGGAAATTACGCCCATGCATGGATAATGTATAGAACGCCGGTCAATATCGGGAAAATAAGCCCAGACAGAAGGGGCTTATTTTTGGTAATGACCGGTGACATTCTATACATTATCCCGCTTTTTACACGGCTACTTGCCAAAACGAAAAAATTACTTTACATGGTGTGTCTTTTTACAATTTATTTGTTACCAGCATTCGTAGTGTTGTGAACAACAGAGAGTCTGCCAAAGACGTGGACGTCGCTTAGCAACCGAAGACGCTGGGGTCCTCCTACTTGGGGAGTGATACCAAAGATGTCATTAGAGGCAAAAAATCCCTTATTTTCCTTGACAGCGGTCAATTATAATTAGCGTGTTCCATGCTATTTAGAAGAACCGTGTAATAAATATATGTCAGTCTCACTTGTATTTATTTTACTCTGAAATAACTTTAATGGATCTTTAGATGTTTGGTGATAAGCAGCACAGTAGTCAGGTAGCTATTTCAAGCGATAATAAATAGCGTATTTTGTTTATTTCAGGGATGCAAACAGGTGAAGGGTCAAAAAAGTGAGTACATACCGGCGACTTGTTGGGTGCGTGCGCCGATCCCACGTGAGACCATGGAAGGGGCGCAATGATGAAAAGGGCCAAAGATTTCTATTCCATTCTTTATTGAATTGTAAACATATTAGCAATAGCTAGAGTAACGGATTAATACAACAAACAAAATAACATTTTCATTGTCATTTTGACAGAATTACTTCTTTTTTTTGCCACCAGGATCTCGAGTGCCCGACGCCTTTGTTTGGCCGCATGCTTCATTCTTGCCCTCTTTTCGGCTTCAAGTGGCAGCCCTTTTACTGTCCTCAGCAGTTTGTGCTTTCTCGTACCCATATTCTTTAGCCCTCTCCATTGCTGAAATCCGGTTCTTTTGGCGTCTAGCCGCATCCCTTGCCCCAGCAGACTTGATGTTTTGACACAGCCTTTGATCCAATTTCCCATATTTGGGATCGTCCCTCTTAAAATTTGAGTGGCGGACATGTTGCCTGATTTTAGTGTGTATTTAACAGTTTGGAATGCATTAAATGTAGGGATAGCCATGTTGCTGCTCTTTGGGTCAATAATGTCCCCCATAAGGTTGAAGGAGGCCTCCACCAATGGGCCATGAAAGATGGAGAGGGCGGCTTTCACAACTTTGCTCAATGCAGGGAACTTTTGAGAATTGAAGACCTTGGCCCACCAAGTGACCATGTCCTCTCCCTCACTGAATGAGGCCAAATCTGGAGACACACTGTACCCCATTATTTCTAGGTGGACATCACTTTCAGGGTCTGTGAAGTGTTGAAGGTTGGTGGCCAGCTTCTTCAAATGGATCACAGCTTGCGAGTGACCTCTGAGGATGGGGTCTACAGCAGAGAGGGATTGTAGGATGGGGTTCTCCAAAGGTAGTTTCTTTTGTAGATATAGGCCAGTTTGTGATGTAGGCCTGCGAGGACCGACTCCAGGAATGTCTTGAGGAGCTAAAGTGAACCAAAACCAATTGCATTAACATTGACCATATATTGAAAGAATAGGCCAATATCATGTCCGAACTGTTATTAATGTAATGTAAGAGGTCATTTTGAGAGTATACTAACAGGATGTCGAGGACTCTTGGTTCTGAATGAATCCGCCTCTCTTCCAACATAAAGCTGGGCGAAAGGGAGCATCTTTCCCTCAATCACGAGGTTTGCCATCTCTTTAGGAGTTGCATCCTTTAGGTGCTCAGCTCTGATAAAACAACTCATGAAGAGTTTGAACAACTCTAGCTGCCTATCGTGAAGCTTGTGCACCAAGGTTTGGCTCCCCTGGAAAATATTTCAACAAATATCATGTTAGGTTATGCGCCAAACATTTTGCTCCCCCTGATATTTTCAAAAAGCTAAATGTGGCTTTCAGTCATGCTGTCCTGTTCCAAAGCAAGTGAACCCCAGACAAGAATAACCACTTTTTGAAACAGTGTTAATATTGTCTTTTGCCAGTATGTTATGCAGATATCCCAAGTAGGCCTAAAATACACTGACATGTGGACATGTAGAGACACACAAATTCTGGGCTTCTTAAATCTATGAATTTATTCTAAACATATTTCAGTGTTGGTCACCAATACTTGGCACGCCTACATAACACACTGTATGTGCTTACAACATGTAGACTGGAAAGGATTACTTTAATTTCTCTGACTTTAGAGCAGCTATTTATATTAGTTTGACCAAATGCTACCAATACCAACCTGGAAAACCATGACATACTCCTTCAGGAGGGCGAGCACACCCTGATACTGATGGGCAAATCAATCCAATGAGCATGACACATGATAGAAATGCACCACACAAGGCACGCACATCACACCGTTAACCCTTATCTGAGCCAACACATGAGTAACCGACCACCCTCCAGGTCAAGGCCCGAACCAGGGGCAGGAGGACACGAGCGAGCACATACAACCCGTAGAGCACGACACATGATAAGAAACACACCACCTGAAACATATACATCACACCACTAGGCCTCAACCGACCACCCTCCAGGTCAAGGCCCGAACCAGGGGCAGGAGGACACGAGCGAGCACATACAACCCGTAGAGCACGACACATGATAAGAAACACACCACCTGAAACATATACATCACACCACTAGGCCTCAACCGACCACCCTCCAGGTCAAGGCCCGAACCAGGGGCAGGAGGACACGAGCAAACACACCACATACCGCACATAAAACACGCCTTTAATCTTTGTCTAAACCCACGCAGGAGTAACCGGCCATCTTCCAGATTCAGGGCCGAACCGAAGGCCAGTCAGAACTCAGACAATGCACCACACATTTGCGAACCACTGGTGTCAGCCTACTGATAACATAGCACCCATAACTCCCAAGATACTCCCTGAGAACCCCTCGCACCTGGTCAGAAGGAAACACTGAGCACTCATAAATTGTATCGGTAACCAGAGACACAAGGTCAAGATGTGCGCTCAGAGACACACACAAACACCTACCTTAAGCACACACACCTCGATAGGAGGAGAAACACAGCATAAGACCATACCACACAGATCATCTCGGGCTCTTCTGAAGCAGAACTTCCAAGGAGGCGAAGCTCCAGACGACCTCAGCGCTGTTAGGGACTTAGAAATATTCGATCTCTCACGCTTTATGTACCTGTATCACTTTTACCATTTCACTTAATAAATCCGAGGCCCTCGTGCTGATAGAATTTATCACCTCTCCGTCTCATTTTCTCTGGTCAAGTAGCTAGACAGACTGATTTTTCCCAACAATACACACTCAGCTGTAGCTCAGTTTTTGTGTCCTCAAACCATATCTTAGAGTTCACCCTTGTCTTTCTGTCTTTCCCTAATTGTGTCATAGCTAAAAGAGAATAGAATAGGTAAAATGGTAAAGTAAAATTAGCTTTTGGCACAAATCCAATTAAAAATGTCAAGATGTGTCAGCAATACTGTACAGGAGGACTGTTAACATACTTAACATGTTAACATACTTGATACTTATAGATTGATTGATTACACATAGTGTTTCTACCTAATATTGTATCTTTCACATTCAACAGTTTATACCTTCATTTTCCTTCCAAGACCATGGAGAAACTATAGTTTCACAATTCAGATAAATTGAATTAAAAGTACTTTTCCAATGTGTTCAAACTAATGCATGCTCAGGAGAACCCTACCTTTCTTGTTAAGGTCCCCATGCAGAGAAAAGATCCGCTGTTGTGCCTTCTCGCTTGCGTTGTGTTGTCTGAAGAGCGCCTCCAGAGGGTCCCTGTAAAGCGCCTTGTCCTCTGCACTCAGGAAGCCATAATATAGCACCTTATATGCAGGCAGCATTCTCTTTGTGGCGATGCTCACATTATATGCAGAGAGCCAGCGATGCTGCACAAACCTCTGAGGATTGGTGGCAGGGATATGCATGAACTGACACACTTCCTTGAGGTACATCACCTACGAAAGTTAAAAATAAAAAATGACTCGCCTGTACAACTACAATGTATACATCGCCTGTTCAACTACAAAATGCATACCTGATCTGGAGACCACTGATGATCTGTGTGCAGATCTGAAAATAGCTTCTCAAGGAAGAGGTTAAAAGGCTCCGCAAATTTTTTGGCTGCATTGTGGATGTGATGGCAACTGTCCCCATCTATGTCCAGCAAAGTTGGGCAGAGTCAATGGCGGATCCTGGTCTCCAGACCTGATTTGCTCCCTCGCATGACACTGCACGAATCCATCATGATGCTCACCAGATTTTGCCACGGAATGCCAATTTCAATGAAGAAGTCAGTGAGAGACTTTTCCAAGCTGGCAGCAGTCACTTTCTGGACTTCAAGAGAGCAAAGATGCTCTACGACCACCTTCTCCTTATCCTCATGGTAGTAGCTAACCAACATTGCAAGTACTTTCTTGTTGCTGTTACAGGTGCTTTCATCGATGTTCAGAGAAAAGGGACATCTATTTAGCTGATAAACTGTCCTTTCAGAGAAAGTACGTGCAAGGCCATTAACCATTTTGTATGTGGCTGCTGTGCGTGACAGTTTTAACTGTGCCAAAGCCATCTTGTCAAGTGCAAGAGTCTGGGCCAAATTAACAAGGACGGGAGCAATTGATAATGGAAGGGACTGCTCTGCAATGACTCCCAGAACCATAGCCTAAAAAGGGAAACAATGGAGTAAATTACACTAAACACATTCTCAGAGACCAATACGCTTTTGCTTCAAGAAAATAATATACTTAAAAGTTGTCTTCTACACTTTTGCATAGGCCTACAACACTTTCCCTTTATGCTTCCTTAACAACCTTGCCTACCTCTGCGTTAGCAATGCGATCAGATGTGGGCACAGGGGTCAGAATCTGCTCCCTTATCCTTTCAGGTCCTTGTGCTGGTGCTGGCCTTTCTTCTGTAAGGACCGGTGCCACACTACGTGTTGTGATAATGTCACGTAATTTTCGAACATGGCATTCAGTCTTGCAGTGTGCCACTAGTGCTTGGGACCCTCTGTTCGAATAATTGATCTCCCTCATCAGGCCCGGTTCTACGAGGGTGCATTGGCATGCATTGCACCCTCAGTTTATGTGTTTGCATGCTCCGTTGAAAAGAGGGGAAAAAAAGTGTGCGCGCGTCAATGAACGTCACTCATCTGCGTCCAGCGCGCAGTTACCTGCACCAGCAAAACGCTGCTCTCTGCAGCACCGTTAACATAACGTAAACAATGGATATTCGGAAGTGGTTCAAGCAGAACCACGCCAGCAGGTCGGACAACGGTGGTCATGATGAGACAGAGACTCGATCTCAACTTGAAATTCATGAAGCTGCTGCTGCAGCTTCGTCGGGCTGCTCACTCCTGCCCGAGCCGCTGCCGCCGCCGTCCCCCCTCCCTTCACCCCATGAGCAGGTGCCCGGCCCACCCGACGACCTAGGTATGGAGGAACCACTTCAAGTGCGTTTACAGAAATATCCGTCATCATTTTTTGGAGGGGTAAAGCGCTCCTTTTGCAGCTCATGGTTTGATAACAGAGAATGGCTAGAATATTCCTGCAAAAATGATGCGGTATTTTGCTATGCGTGTAGGAAGTTTGGATTTGGCCATAGTAAAAGAGATGCCTTTACCACTAGTGGCTACAACAACTGGTGCCATGCTCTTGTGCGCGATAAGGGACTGGCAAGGCATGAAGCAAGCAGAGAACACATGACATCAGTGGCGTTGTGGCAGGAGAGGATCAGAAGAGAAGGGACTAAAACTGAGGTGTCTACGCTTGTGAATGAAGACCAGCTTGAGAGAAACCGCATTTATGTGACATCGATTGTGGACATCATTCAATTCCTGGCTATAAACCAGCTCCCTTTCCGTGGCTCTGTTGAGGCTTTGGATACAAGAGGTGAGACAAGTAGTGGTATTTTTTTAGCCATGATGGATTACACACTTAAAAAGGACAAGGACTTTAAGAAGATTTTTGATACCATCCCTGCCAATTCTACATACACATCAAATCATATACAAAATGAAATAATTGAACTAATGAGCAAAATCATAACTGAGGAAATTGTGAATGACATTGGAGATGTGTGGTACACATTAAAAGTGGACGACACCAAAGACCCCACGGGATGTGAAAATATCTCAATAGTGCTTCGCTTTGTGGATAAAACTGACAACAGTGTGAAAGAGAGACTTATTTCAATGCCAACCAGTAAACACTGTGATGCTAAGTCTCTAACTCAACTCGTTTTGTCACAGTTGGAAGATATTGGATTAAATACAGGGAAGATGCTAAGCCAGTACTATGATGGGGCAAGCGTCATGTCAGGTGTACATGGAGGAATGCAGAAACTCATACAAGAAGAACTACAGAGGGAGGTGCCTTATGTGCACTGTTTTAATCACCAGCTTCACCTAGTGGTAGTGAATGCCATGTCATCTGATAATGCATTGGAGAACTTCTTTGGTGTATGTAACTCTCTCTACAAGTTCTTAAGGAAACCTACAGTAGCTGCAGTCTACACAGGAGAGAAGTTGAAGCGGCTGCTTGAGCAACGGTGGACTGGCCATCTGGCCACAGTGAAAGTGATCATGAACAGCTGTGACGACATTGTCCACTTTCTACAGGAAATTGAAGGCATCCTGACCATTGGAGCAGATGTGCGAATTGAAGCCACAGGGCTTTTGAAGGCCATTACCGAACCCAGTTTTCCATTCATTGCCTGTATGACACATCAGATATTGGCTTTGCTGGATCCCCCCAATACTGCACTCCAAGCAAAATCCACTGACCTCTACACTGGTGTCCGTCTTGTCCAAAGTGCTTGAATGTGTGGAAGAACTTAGGAGTGACAGTCAGTTTGATGCACTTTGGGAGAAATGCACAAAGAGAGAGAGATGACAGAACCTTCCACTGCCACACCCTCACAATCCAAACGACGAAGAGAAAAGATGACCAGTCACTTGAAAGACTTTGTGGTGGAAACACCAGTTGGTCACCGTCACAAAGAAGTGGGAGAGAAGACAGAGTGCAAAAGATTGTATTTCAGTACTCTGGATGCATTAGTGGGAGAAATGACTGCTAGATTTAATGAAAGAAATAGCCAACTAGTACAGGCGCTGTGTGCCGTACACCCAGAGAGTGAACATTTCATGGATGTCAACAAAGTTAAGCCTCTGTTGGACTTGACAGGGATAGATGCTAAAGAAGCTGAGTTTACTGTGGCAAAACGCTTTCTGAAAGATGAAATGGCCAAATCTGACAAACACAAAAGCTGGACAGCGCAGGACATTTTGAAAACATACAGCATGTCTCTGGCAGCTATGCCAACTGTCATAGAAACACTGAAGCTCAGCTTAACCTTTGGCGCATCAACTGCAACATGTGAAAATTCATTCTCAATGTTGAAGAATGTGTTCAGTGAACACAGAAGGAGCATGTTGCACAAAAGAAAAGCTCATCTGATTCAGATTGCTGTTGAGAAGGACCTTACCCAAAAGTTCACTGGAGAATGGAGAGAGAAACTGCTGAGAAGATTCAACACATCTTCAAGGAGGCTGCAGCTCTACTAAGTAAAGGTATGCTGTTCCTCTAGGTGGGCCTATATTCTAAATAGAATTCTGTTTTACTGTGTCCTATGTTATTTTTATGAGCTTAGTTTAACCTTTGTCATCTCTCTTTGTCCAATAAAGGTAATGTGCCCCCTGGTGGTGTCAGTGTGCAACTATTCTGGAAGTGCCTACACAGAAGACTGTCTCCACTCCCATAAAACCTGCACCTTATGCTGTGGTATGGCGGTTTCTGCCAGATTAAATGGACATCACAGGTTATATTTATTTTTGTTATTTATTTTTCTATGTTTCATTTTCAGGCTAAGAAATATTGTCTGATGGGCGAGGTAGCCCAGACTAAAGCATTTTCTTTGTTCTGCAGGAATATTGCTGCAAAAATGCACTTTTAAATGTTTGACTGGTATCATTCCACTTAAAAAAACAGTTATATTTAGTGGTGGTTTTGAACTGTATGGATAAAATTAGTTAGAATTTCTATGTTTTATTTCCAAGATAAGAAATATCTGTTGCTAGATCATCTGATGGGTGAGGTAGCCAAGACTAAATGTAGCATTTTCGTTGTTCTGCTACAATATTGCTGCAATAAAGCATCTGAAAGACACTTTAAACATCCTTGTTTTGCTAGTATCATTCCGCTTGAAATGATGGGACAATGCATAATTTAGTGTTGTATAAGATGCCAGGCATGTGCACCCCCTCTGATCTGAGATGCACCCCTAGTCATCATTTTCTAGAACCGGCCCTGTCCCTCATGCATAGTGTACACCTGCCATGGCCTTTCTTGTCAATTTTTTTGATACAATGAGACAATGGGAAAATGTGTGTCTTTGTTTCAATAGTGGTTGAGATTTCCAACTTCAGCCAGTTCCAGTTCCAGCTGCACTTGCACCCTAAATCCACCTGCTTCACAGACAAAGCCTCATCCTCATTTAATTCCCTCATTCTGAAAATAACAGAAGAGGAAACAAAAAAACATCATACCATTTGAATTGTAACATTACTTTTACTTATATATAATTATAAATGATTGATAAGGTCTGAAACATGTGGGCCTAGTCCATGGTGAACCAAATTGCAAATTTTAAGTCCTAGTTAATTTCATTCAACATTTACTACCTGAATGGTTTTTACTTTACCTACATTAGATGGAATCTGACTAAAAGAGTCACTAAACAATAAAGCTTAATGCACAACAGTTTCGACCGCCTGTTTCATTCATCATTGACCTTGGGTGTCTTGAAAGGCGCCTCTAAATTAAAATTAAATGTATTATGTAACACACAAGACCGGAAACCATAGCAACGCCGGTAAACAAACCCCAATCCCTGTGAGCTCCCCGCGCTATGGCCATCCGGTGGTGCACAGAGCTTTTGGCCGTGATATTATAAATACAATTATATTATATTATATACTATTATATGTAGTATATAATATACTATATATAAGCTTAGAGCTTAGGGTAAATATAAAGATCTGACGAGAAATTGACGTTGCTGCGCTGTCCGGCTCCTTCTTAATTGAAGGAGCAGGCAGAGAAAAGCTCTCTCCTGCTTGGCTTTCATAAAATCAAATTTAAAATCCCCGATAGTGATAAGACCATCCATCCATTATGTCGCCGCCGGTCCAGAGATGTGTCAGGTGTGCGCGAGAGACATAACGGACACTTTTGTTACTGCCATGTATACAGTACATTCGGAACACATTTTAGGAACAGATCTATGCCGCATAGAAATCTATGCGGATCAGATGTGCCATGTAAACGCGGCTAGTGTTATCTCTAACTATGCAGGTCTATGCGCTAGCTAACATCAGCTCAAGTTAACTGATATCATGGATGAAAATGACCAGTCGTCCGATGTTCAATACCAGGACATAAATCCCGAAAAGGCGGAGAGAAACGGGGAGATTTCCTGTGTGGCCATCAGTTTGATTGATATCGGCCTTCCTTAATTTTTTATCTTTATTTATGTATTTATTTAAAAAACGGGGACAGAGTTTTCATTTTATTTTCCCGGGGACAGGCAACCAAAAGCTGCGACTGTCCCCTGAAACCGGGGACGTCTGGTCACTCCATCATGGATACTTCCAAGACAATTAATATTCATGTTAAACTTTCAGCAAAAGACTGCAACCTTACCTTAAGCTCTCATTGTTTACTTTCAGAAACCGGTCGAAAATGTTGAAATTCCCGAGCCATTCAGGGGTAACGGTACATAGAAGCTCACGTTACAAATACTTCAGGTGCTGGTGAATCTTTCTTGTCTCTGTGATTGGACGGTAGTTCTGCAGAAGTGGTGTGGGCTACCGTAATGATTAATATACGGGCGCAAGCTCTATTTCTCCGCTTGATAGTTTTTGAATGATCTAGATAGCAGAAACGGTTAGTTACGGGAATGAGGAGTGCGCATGCGCACGAAAGTTCCGGCGCAAATTAGACCCCAAAAAAAAGTCAAAAAAGTGAGTCTCACTTAAAAAGTGAGCTGTTTGCATCAGCTCACGTTTGCATCAGCGCGCGTCATTTTTTTTTAAGATGCTTTTCTATCTAAATAATATTTAGATAGAAAAGCATCTTAAAAAAAAAATGACGCGCGCTATGCACGCATTTTCATTTGCCCGTTGGGCCAAGCCCCGGATGTTCATGAAACCTAGAAACGCCCCTGGACTAGACGCGCTCAAGGGTGTTACTAGTGGCGACGGAGAGCGAGGAATACGGGAGCTGTAGTGGTGAATGGGTTAATAAAAACAGAGCAAGGGATGTGTGGTGCCAAACAGGAAATTTGAGTGCTTGTAACAAGCCTCCTCGCAGTTCTCTGGTGCCCAGAACCACAAGACATCCTGGTTAAATATCCTGGTTGTGTGTGTGTGTGTGTGTGTGTGTGTGTGTGTGTGTGTGTGTGTGTGTGTGTGTGTGTGTGTGTGTGTGTGTGTGTGTGTGTCTGTGTGTATGTGTGTGTGTGTGTGTGTGTGTTACGGACGTCATGGTTGTTTGCTCTGCTGCTGTGTTTTGCCCCTTCCTACCCCTCCTGCTCTCTGTCTCCCCCTGCTGCTCTTCCCCAGGTACTTCACCCCCTGCTGCATCCTGTCTGTCTGCGCTGTCTGTCTGACAATGACTGTCAAGTGGATGCACCTGCTGATCTCCGCCCATTGGATTGGCAGAGCATGCTGTCCTTCCTATTTAGTCTGCTTGTGTTTGCTCCATGAGTAGAGGAGAGCTTTTTGTCATATTTTTGTTGCTGCTGTTCCTTCCTTTTTCTTTTGTTCTTTCTAGTTTAACCCTGTTTGTCTCTCCTTTACCAGTTCTGTTCTTGTCCCCCGTCGCTTAGCTTGGGAGGGCGAGGTAGTTTTCAGGTAAGAAGCCCATGGGCATACATGTTCCATCATGCAGGTACTTTTTGTCTAAATACATTAGGTTAGTTTCCCAGGCGGGTACCACCTATGTATTTATTGGGTTTAGAAGCGCTTTTTCTTATTCGTATTGCATGCTTATTAAATGTATACTCTGTTTGAGTTCATCTCCCTCAAAAAGTAGTCCCCCTTTATGATCGATCAAACATGTTTTTGACACCTCGAAGGGCATTATCCCGCTTATACCATGGTCACTCGCAAAGGAAAAGAAATTAAGATTATTCATTTATATTTGCATGCGTTTTACAATCCATATATAATGTTTTGCACCTAAATAGGATGGACCGTAGCTACGACTTGGCAACGGGAGGTATTCTAGTCTGCTGAGCTATGAGCCAACGAGAGCTAACGTTATGGATTGATTGTACATACATTTTATAATGCAAAATTCGTCCCAGCCTTTATACCACAGATACTCTAGGGTCTATAATATAGCATATAACCGCGTTGTCTGATTACAGTTTAATTAATTTATCACAATTTGCCAGCTCTGGTTTTGAAGAATAATCATCGCGCCATGCGTCCCAGCCTTTATACCACAGATACTATAGGATCTATAGCACATAACCGCGTCTTCTGATTACAGGTTAATGTAACAGTAAGCTGACAAACTCGCTAATTATACCACAACTGCAAATTAACCACAAGGAGATAACCATGGCAACCGGTCGAAAATTGTTTCTTTTTGCCATCTTTCTGCTCACGCATCTGCCATGTTGATAAACAAATAATTCCCCTATAGCCAATGAATGTACAGTATGCTAAAGAGATCGCATCTCTAATGTGAACTGTTTATATTTCCAACGGGTATGCTATGATACACACTAGTGAAATGTTTTAGTAGAACTTAGTAGACTTGCCCCTGTGACATTAATAGGAAACATTGAAGTTGACCGTGGCTAAGGATGATTGTGTATGTGGACTAGCCAGTATTTACGATCGCGGGCTAGAAGAGTTAGAAAATTGGATGGACGCCAGCCAGCTCCTGCATGACAGAGTGAGTGCAGTCCTTTGGCAGCTGGAGGAAGAGTCTCTCAGGGATGTCTGCAAGTATCTGAAATGTGACGGCCTGGACAGTGGAGAGCCTAGCAGCAAGCCACGAAGGGTACTCATCAAAATGGCAGAGAGCGTGTTTGATGAGATTGAGGAAAAGCAAGAGGAGGATGAAGTTAGTCAGTTCGTTACTGACCTACTAACATTCATCGAGAGACAAAACAATGATTGTAGTCAGCCAAGCAAAGAGCAACATTCAGGGGAGACAGCTCCAAAGAGAGGACTTGAGGAGAAATACTTCCTGCCACGCACTCCTTTTCTAAGGACCACAGATTATCCACTCAAGAATCAACCAGAGCCCGGTTGCACACTGCCTGAGGTAATGTTATGAAGTGAATTTAAAATCTGTGGGCAAGTTGGAGAGAGCGGGCAGAAAGAAAAATTATCCTACCCCAGCTTAGTCCGCCAGATGGAGATGGGGAGAGATAAAGGACACACAGACACTGAAATTGTGGAAGCAGTAATCAGAGCTGTCAGCCCAGGACTGCCATTGAGAGACATGTTGGAGAGCAAGCATGGGTTGACCCTCAGTGCACTTCTAGCTTGGAGCCACTATAAAGTAGACAGCTCCACCGAACTCTACCACTAGCTCCTTAACATCTCCCAAGAGACCAAAGAGTCTGCCCTGAACTTTGTGTTCGGTGCAATTGAGCTGAAAGAGAAACTGTTGGAAAGCAGCTAATGACGACACAGATGAACAGTATGGCAGAGCCACCGTTCAGCGAAAGTTCCTCCGCTCAATCGAAACTGGACTGCTAAGTGACTCTGTAAAATTCCAAATTCCTGCCCTACATCAGCACAACAGATGAAGAGCACAACAGATGAAGAGCTGATAGGGAGAGTAAATGAAGCAGCAAAAGTTGAAAGTGACAAGAGAGAAGAAGAAAAGGTCCACTGCTGTTAAAACTCCTAGAGTGCAGGAGCTCCAAGTTGATTTTCCTGGCAGACCACACACCTGCTCAGAGCTCTATTAAACGAAAGGACTCAAACTCAGCAGTGGCGATTCAAACACTCAAGGGGAAAGAGAGGAAGTTTGAAAGCATTAATACGCAGCAGATTGTGGAGGAGCTTCGGGCAGAAATGAAACAAATGTTTCAGGCTGTGATGCAGACAAAATGCCGCCCCCTTGGACCAATGCAGAGAGCGAGAGGCTGCAGAAAGTGCAGGGAAGAGGAGACGGGTGGAAACTGTGGGCAGGACTTCTCTCGTGGATGGAGTACAGAGAACGTTGTCGGGAAATGGGCAGGGGCTACTGGGGCGGGACCACCAGTAGTTCTGGAGGAAGTGTCTCAAAACAAACACCAACCAAGCAGCCCCACAACAATTCCGATGACAGCCCCCAGAGAAAAAGCAGTAGGTGCCTCATCAGCAGTAACTGAAGTCCAATATCTGCCCCCCCAACACCAGTCAGGATTAGTAAGCCTTGTGGGAAACCGATGCATGGTGAACTGTTTCATGGACAATCACCCAGTCGAAGTACTGTTGGACTCAGGGGCCCAGTCCAGCATAGTAAATTCGCCTTGGCGACTAAACCACCGTCCCCAGGCAGTCATTAGACCCATATCGGAGCTGTTAGGGGATGAGACGCTGACTGTTCTTGCTGCCAATGACATGCCAATTCCCTACATTGGCTGGATTGAAGTCAATTTCCGATTAGACAGTGACCCCACAATGTCAAGTGTCAATGCCAATACTAGTGTCCAGTGACTCAGCTGTTGCCAGTGACCCAATCATAGGCTGCAATGTTATCGAGGCCATTATCAACAGGAATGAAGGGAAGACTAGAGGTGGAAGAAAGCATCTGGCCCTCAAAGTGAGTAAAGCCTTCGCCATAACAGCGAGAGTCGCTCATAATGTGGTCAGACTGATGCAGAACAGTGGATCAGGTCAAGAGACTGGTATGGCTCGTACAGGGGGAGAAATGGTGCCCTTACCCGCTAATCAAGTCTCTACGGTCTACATAAAGGCACATGGGGGTTCAGAAGTAAGGGGCCAAGACATGCTATTTTCATCCGACATACTCAACCCTCCACCAGAAGGCGTGGTCTACAGCGATGTCCTCATGCGGATCCCAGAACGCAAAGTGCCATACATACCCATAGCAATGAACAACACCACTGACCACACCACCTACCTGGACCGTCATAAAGTTGTAGGACACATGGAGTCAGTCACGACAGTGTATGCAGTGTCAGGACCACTTGGCTCGAGTAGAACTGACATAACCAGGGAGACCACGCTGATCAAAAAGTGATAACAAACATTTATTAAAGGACGAACGAAATACAAGATGTTATCAGTAATGAGAACCAAAAGTGTAGTGCAGATCAGTAGATGACGGACACAGCAAAATGAGGTGCAGTTGAGGCGCGCAGCTGCAGCCAGCCCTCCCGCGTCAGGCCGGGCAGCAGTGAGAGAGAGCGAGCCGTCGGGAAAAGACGCCTTTTATCTCCCGTCCAATCAGCTTAGAGACAGCTCCCCTAGTGACAACAAAGGAACAACAGGTACCACTGGCACGCCAGGTAGCCAGATCGACAGACCCACCCAGCACGGTAAAGCTGGGCGTGACATCACTCCCCCCTAAAAGACAGAGGCCCATATTAACGGGACTCTGTATCTTCCCAACGTTCCCAACACATAACACATTACATTGACTCATCCGGGGCCCGAGAAAGCGCGTCCGCAAGCACATTCTCAGTTCCACGGATGTGTCTAATGGACAGCCGGTAAGGCTGCAAGAAAAGCGCCCAACGCATGAGACGCTGGTTAGCGTTCTGTAAAGACGAGAGGAATGTGAGGGGGTTGTGGTCTGTATAAACCACAACAGGATGCATACCTCCCCCCACATAAACCTCAAAATGTTGGAGACCCCAGATCAAAGCCAGTGCCTCCTTCTCGATTGTTGAATAATTAAGCTGATGACGATTAAATTTGCGTGAAAAATAACACACAGGACGCCCAATATCCTGTGCATCCTTTTGTATGAGCACTGCGCCAGCCCCCACAAGACTTGCATCCACCTGCATCTGAAAAGGCTGATCTAATTTGGGAGCAGCCAAGACAGGTGCAGAACTCAATAAAAGTTTTGCGTTTTCAAACGCTTGCTGACAATCAGCAGCCCACACAAACTTCACCGAACTTTTTAACAAATTGGTAAGCGGGGCCACCACGGTAGAAAAATTACAACAGAAACTGCGATAATACCCAATCATGCCTAGGAAACGCATTACTTCCTTTTTTGTAGTTGGGGGAGGAAACTTGTCTATGGCCAGAACTTTAGCCCTGACAGTCCGAACCTGTCCCTGTCCGACCACCTTGCCTAGATAGACTACGGTGGCCTGGGCAAACTCGCACTTTGCAAGGTTCACTGTGAGCGTCGCTGCCGCCAACCGCTCAAACAGCGAACAAATGCGAGCCAAGTGTATAGCCCATGTATCTGCATAAACAACGACATCATCAAGGTAAACCGCACACCCTTCTAACCCTGCAACGACATGATTCATGAGGCGTTGAAATGACGATGGAGCATTACGCAGGCCAAAACTCATGCGGGTGTACTGATACAAACCCGAAGGTGTGATAAATGCAGATATCTCCTGTGCCCTAGGCGTGAGTGCTACCTGATAATACCCTTTCAATAAATCAAATTTACTGACATAACGTGCACTGCCAACTTGGTCCACACAGTCTTCAATACGCGGTAATGGAAAGGAGTCTGCCTTGGTCACCGCATTTACCTTTCTATAATCGGTACAAAACCTGAAGGTGTTATCCGATTTTTTAACCAGCAGGCATGGTGATGCCCAGCTCGAATAGGATGGTTTTGCTAAGCCATTCTCAAGTAGATACCGTACACCTTCATCCAAGCTCTTTCGTTTGTCTGGAGAAACACGATAGAACCTCTGACGAATCGGTTTTGAATCCCCCACATCTATGTCGTGTTCTATTAGACCGGTGCAAGTTGGCGTGTCTGAAAACAAAGACGAAAACTCAGAAATTAAGGCCTTTAACTCATCACGTTGCCCCTCATCCAAATGTCCCAAAAGGCTGTCCAACTCAGCCAATGCCTCTGTATTGTTTAACCGAGCCTGTAGGACTGCATCATCTGGACCATGCACCCCATCCTCAGCCGCCCCCTGAGAAGTGTCGGGCATGCCCTCCCCAAGAGCGAACGCCACAGGACTAGCCGCAGTTGCCTCACCCACCACCTGCAATGGTGAGGAATAATACGGTTTCAGTAGGTTGACATGACAGTGTTGTTCTTTCTTCCTGCGCTCAGGAGTCGACACCACATAGTTACTCTCTGAGATTTTACGCAGAACAGTGTAAGGACCAGAGTATTTAGCCCCAAATGGCGAACCCAGAATGGGCAGCAGTGCAATCACTTGGTCCCCAGGGCTGAACACTCGAGCCACTGCCTTACGATCATACAATCGTTTCATTTTTGTTTGAGCCTCACACAAATGTTCAGTAGCCAACTTCCCGGCTAAGAACAACCTCCGGCGAAAACCATATACATAATCAGCCAAATTTCCAGGTGGCTCCTCACCACCATCCAGATCACTGCCCAACACTGACAACGATGTGCGTACTTTGTGACCAAAAACTAACTCATTTGGGCTAAAGCCTGTGCTGTCCTGTACGACCGCACGCGCCGCCAGTAACAACCAAGGCAAGCCATCCTCCCAATCTCGCTTCAGTTCCACACAATACGCGCGCAACAACGCTTTCAAGGTGCCATGGAAACGTTCAAGAACCCCCTGACTTTGGGCATGATAGGCGCTACTCAGGTTGTGCTTTATGCGCAGTTGTTTTAATGCTGCTGAAAACGTCTTGGAAGTGAAGTTTGACCCTCGATCACTTTGAATTACTTTGGGTAAACCAAAAATGGATATAAACTGCGACAAAGCTTTAACAACTGATCTTGTTGTTATCGTTCGCAAAGCATAGGCCGCCGGGTAACGTGTGGCTTGGCACATCACAGTGAACAGATACACATTTCCAGACTTCGAAGGTGGCAACGGACCCACACAATCGATAACCAGGTGTTCAAATGGCGTGCCCACGGACTGGATGGGTTGTAGCGGTGCAGGTTTAATTGACGCATTTGGTTTACCTGCCAGTTGACAAGCATGACAAGCTTTAACGTACCTCGTTATATCTCTTTTAATACGTGGCCAATAGAAATGCTGTAACACACGATTATAGGTCTTTCTCACCCCAAAATGTCCAGACGCGTCCCCGTGCGCAGTTTTTAACACTAGATCACGGTACTCTACAGGCATCACCACCTGTAACACCTGATCTGCCCCACCTGTGTCTATATGAGGTGACCACCTGCGCACCAATAATCCATTCTGGATCGAATACCCATGATTAGCTTTATCACTACCATAGGCCAATGCAAAGTACTTCTCAAGACTTTGGTCATTCTTTTGTGCTTTAATTGTCTCACTGGAAGACAATGGTACTGGTAACTCTGGGACAAACACTTTAGCTGCCCCAGTCCTTAATACATCAGACGGTTTCTCTGTCTGCGCATGAGCCATCGCTCGCGTCACAGCGCAGGCAGTGAACACCTCTGGGAAATCTAGAAGACATTTGTCTGGCTCTGCTGATGCCGAAACTACTGACTTGACCACCGGAGGAGGACATGACTCCTCAGGCCATACACAACCCCCCCCCAAATCATTCCCGATAATCAGGTCAATACCATCTACAGGCAGAGTCGGACGTACAGCTATAACAACTTCACCATTCACGAATCCAGACTGTAAGTTAATTCTGTGCAATGGCACTGGAAACGGATGAAGGCCAATTCCCCGAATCCAAAACACACCTCCCAGTGTCAGATAAAGAGGAGAGAGGCAAAGACGATTGACAAATAAAACTCTCCGATGCTCCTGTGTCACGCAGTATTTTAACTGGCACGGTGCGAACATCTCCCACCATTGACACAAACCCCTCTGTAATGAACGGAGCATAGTTAGACATGGTTCTCTCTTTTGGTCCATCGTCAATCTTTACCTCCTGTACCTTAGAATGCTCGGTCTTTTCAGCCTTCAACTGAAACACATTCGCTTTTCGTTCAATGCCCAAATGCCCATCATGCATCGAAGTCGCACAACCAACATCCTTGACCTCGTTAGTAAAGGCCGTAGGCCTACTCTTCCTATGGGCAAGCAAAGATGGACAATCCCTTTTCCAATGACCCAATTGCCCACAATAATTACATTTATTGTCTGCTTCCATCTTGTTATCGTTTCTGCTATGAGGCATCGAATCAACCCTTCCAGGAGGACCCACATTTCCCCGAACCACCTGCGCACCAACGTCGCGGGGATCTCTGCGGTGGTCGCGGTCATCTCCGCGATTGCCATACCGTTGCGAGTAGTCTCGTGCATAGGCAACCTGATTCTTATGGGTCAACACATAACCATCGGCGAGGGCAGCAGCCTCGGCAACCGTCTCCACTTTATGTTCGTTGAGATAAGTAGCAATGCGTTCCGGCACTATGTTTTTGAACTGTTCCAATAACACTAAATTACACAAGCCTCCGAATTCCACAACACCCTCTGCAGTAAGCCAGCGATTAAAAACACTTGTAAGCTCTCTGGCTAACTCTAAGTGGGTTTGCCTTTCGAATTTTCTTACATTGCGAAAACGTTGCCTATACGCTTCTGGAACAAGTTCATAGCACTTCAGCACAGCCTCTTTTACCTTCTCATAACATCTCCTTTCCTCAAAAGACAAAGCCACAAATGCTTCTTGTGCACGGCCAATCAGAACGGTCTGTAACAGAAGAGTTTTATTCCCACTACTCCAGTTTTGATCCGCCGCAACATTTTCAAATAAAGAAAAAAAAACATCGGGATCACGTTCATTAAACTTCGGAAGGAACCTTATCATACTTCCCAAGTCTGCATGCTGAGCGGCACCGCCGCCGCCTCTACCCTCAGCTTCCAACTTAAACCTGGTGCGCTCAAGCTCTCGAGCTTGTTCCTGTTGATGCTCTGCATGTCTAAGTCGCTCCATCTCAAGCAATCGATCTTTCTCTCTTTCAAAAACCTCGATTCTCTTTTGTTCCAACTCTTGCGCCATTTCTAATTTCCTCTGATCTAACTGCATTTGCAAAAGTTGTTTTTGCTCATCAAATGTTAATTGACTCATCTTTGCCGGTGTTGGTAGGATTAGCTCTACAGGTGCACCCCCAGGCAATACCTGCTCCTCCTTCAAACGTTGACAAATAAAATCCACCAACTGTTCTTTATTAGCCCTCTTTGGAATAGTCAATTCAATCGAATAATGATCTGCCACCTGTATCAACTGCTCCTTCGTTAACGCTACCAATAAGCTCTCTGATGGAGCAGCCAAAAAGTTCTCATATCCGCTCATTATACAAGTTCACAACACAAAACCTATATGCAAAGCGAACTCCAATTTACGCAGCAAAACAGACCGATCAGAGCCTTCCCCCTAAAAATTAACCCCACACTACTATAAACTATCTTCGCACTGAGTCCGAGGACCAGGATGATTGCATCATTCACTCACCAAACGCTGCTGGAGCCCGTACCGTCCCGACCGAAGCCAATGCAGCCGTTTCTCCACAGCGGTGCCCTGGCCCAGACCCAGTGACACGGCAGCCTATGCCCAGCGTGGAAACGCTCTAAAATGGGGATCACAATGGCTCCCAATGACCGATCGCTCCGCTACGAGAAAAAGCCTTCACCCTTCCCCAAAACAAAACCAAAACGTGGCGAAACTAAATGCTCTCCATTTTTCCTCAAAACCAAACTTAATTAAAGGATCATCAGCGCTGCTCTCCCCGAAACAAACACTTGGCGATCAGAAGCCGGTATGCCCACACGACTTCCTACACAAAAACCTCGCCGATCACGTGACTACACACCGCACTCACACCGCAAGCTGTCGAGTGGGAATTAAAGTAAATTTACCAAACTACCCCCAATTTCAGGGTAAAACACGGCTGGACGAGCCCCCAATATGTCAGGACCACTTGGCTCGAGTAGAACTGACATAACCAGGGAGACCACGCTGATCAAAAAGTGATAACAAACATTTATTAAAGGACGAACGAAATACAAGATGTTATCAGTAATGAGAACCAAAAGTGTAGTGCAGATCAGTAGATGACGGACACAGCAAAATGAGGTGCAGTTGAGGCGCGCAGCTGCAACCAGCCCTCCCGCGTCAGGCCGGGCAGCAGTGAGAGAGAGCGAGCCGTCGGGAAAAGACGCCTTTTATCTCCCGTCCAATCAGCTTAGAGACAGCTCCCCTAGTGACAACAAAGGAACAACAGGTACCACTGGCACGCCAGGTAGCCAGATCGACAGACCCACCCAGCACGGTAAAGCTGGGCGTGACAGCAGCAACCCTTCGGACGAAAGAAAGCAAGTCACCTGAACACCTGAAATTAATGATGGCACACAGTTCAAGTCCAGCAAGGCAAGCAACACACCAAAGCCTGACAACGAGCAAGTCAAGAGACCAACAGCCTGGGACCCACCTCTGGACCTTGAACAACTCCCAGAGGGTCAACAGGAAGTGGTAAGGAGAGTGTTGAGAGAGGAATGTGACGCATTTGGATTCGACAGTGATGATGTAGGTTCCATAGTAACTCTCAAGAATTACCCTCAATAGCACCCACCCAGTACCAAAGACGTACATGTCTGTCCCAAAGCCTCTTCACAATGAAGTTAAAGAGTACCTGCAGGACCTGTTGAACAAAGGGTGGATCACACCATCACGATCCACTTATTTGTCGCCAGTGGTCTGTGTCGAAAGAAAGACGGCAGTCTGCGCCTCTGTTGCGACTTCAGAGAACTCAACCGCAAGTCAGTCCCAGACCGCCATCCAATACTTAGGATTCAAGACATGCTGGATACCCTGGGCAAGAATTCATGGTTTTCAGTCTTGGTTACAGTTGGGGATATAGCCAAATGCTCGGGTTTCTCTCCTACTACAGACCCAGTCTTCAACTTTTCCCGCATCACCCACCCACTGTACAACCTGCTTACTATCCCTAACCCTGAAAATCACACCCCAGACCCACCCCAAAAACACAAGAAAGCCCTGGAGAAAAAGAAAGGTCACATTCCATCGCGCTCACCAATACAGTGGACCAGCAGTACTAAATGAGCTGATTGATTCACTCACACAGCCTCCTATTCTGGGATATACAGACTTCACCGAGCCGTTCGTGTTACCCTCTGACGTATCACAAGTATAGGCTGGGGGCTGTGTTGTATCAGCGACAGGAAGGGAGGATGAGAGTGATAGCGTATGGCTCCCACACCTTAAGTCCATCAGAAAAGAGGCATCATCTGCACTCTGGGAAACTAGAGTTTTTGGCGTTGAAGTGGGCCACCTATGAACTTTTCCGCGACTACCTGTTCCACGCTACATCGTTTGTGGTGTACACAGACAACAACCGTTGACCTATGTGTTCATTTCCGCCAAACTTATCGCCGCCGGATACAGATGGGTGGCGGAGCTGGCCGACTACAACTTCACCAGCCCATGATGGGCTGTCGCTGATGCCGTTGGACTTTGAGGAATGCATTCGCAGCTGTACTGCAGAGTCAGGTCAAGAGGCCATAAGTGCATCTTTAGAGAGTTAAACAGCTTCCCCTTGCCGGGGAAGTCAGGTGATCCATGTCAGTGCCCTAAGCCTGGTGAAAGACAGTGAAACCAGTGAACCTCTCACTCCAGGCCAAATCCACCAAAGATCAGGAAGGGGATGAGATCCTGTCAAGAGTCCTCTAGTACAAGTCACAGAAAAAGAGGCCAAGTAGAATTGAAACTAAAGAAGAGCCTCCTGCTGTAGCCATGCTGCTTAAACAGTGGCTAAAGATACATGTAGACCAAGATGGTATCCTGCGCCAAGAACAGCTGCTGATCCCAAAGGCTTATCACCCGCTGGTTTTCAAAGAGCTACACCAGGACATGGGTCACCTAGGGGTCGAAAGGACGCTTAACCTCATTCAAAAAAGGTTCTACTGGTCACAAATGAGCAAGGATGTAGAACATTTTGTTACTGAAGTGTGTGAATGTCTCAAAAAGAAGAAGCCAAGTGCGCCTATGACATCGATCTAGACCACCTATCCATTTCAGCTCGTCTCCATTGACTTCCTTCACCTGGAGAAATTCAAACATGGCTACGAGTACATGTTAGTGGTTGTGAGAAAGAGGTATTGAACCCCCAACCCACATGCGGGACGGGACGCAACCAAGGAATCAGATTTTCAAAAGCAGGAGTCGAGTTGAAGGTTGCAAAAAATGGTGCCGGTTTATTTACAGTGTCAAAAAAAGTACAAAAAAATCCCACAAAATAATACAGCCTCTCGGCAAGCTGTTGCATGTCAAATGCCCGACCCTTTTTCCCCTCCCATGCCTCCCCATTACATAGGCCTAGCAATCAGGGCCGATTGGGAGAAACCACTGGGATAGGTGACACATCACTATAACACGATCAATCAAACACCACAGAAAAATAGCCCCAACACTATATGTTCATCAAACGATGCATACCAATATATACAAACACACACACACACACAGTCTTTGATAATAAATCACGCCAACCATAACAACACTTAGTACAAAAGCTACCTCATCAACCCCGCCATTAGCAAACCAAATGAACTGTCCCAGAACAGAAAATAAAGCCCTGTGCCGTGTTCCAATACCCGTACTTCCATGAGTATACTTAAAGGAAGTACACTTTCTGCACTAGCCGTACTCACTTGAGTACACTAATTTTTCAGATGTGAGTGCTGTTCCAAATCGAGTACTCTGTGGTGCACTTACCGGAAATGACGATCGTGACAGCCGCCGCTCGTCACCCGCCAAAAACATCCCGCTTTGAAGTGTGGAATAAAGTACCCGTTGTGTTTAAACATCTTTTTAGTTGTGCAATATGGGTCCGTTAACGCAGCAAATGTGGAGAATGCGCCGACGTCTCGTTCGACGTTTCCGATGGCGCTCCTCCTGAGGACAATGCTAGGGTAGGTGTTATTTAAACGTCATGTATGCTTTTTTTTGTCTACCAACGTAGCCCATTCAACAGCAGCATTAGACCTGTCATTTAAGTTATAGTGGGGGTTTACTTTTGTGATTAAAGTTGTTAAAGTCGTAGTCATGATATTATGATATCAATGATCAAGTTTAGTTAGGCTGACCAAACGTCCTCTTTTCCCCGGACATGTCCACTTTTTACGTCCCGTCCGGGGCGTCCGGGTTTTTTTTATTAATTCATGATAATGTAATGGTTTTCCTTCTGTGCGTGTATATGTGTGTATATGTGTGTGCCTCCCCTCCCCCGGTTGTCATTGTTTGTTAGCGTGTGTGACGTAATCCCCGAGAGGCTGCTCTGTGGGCTAGGGTGACCAGACGTCCCCAATTTCCGGGGAAAAATGTCCCAGATTTTGACACTGAATAGGTGAAAAATGCGCGCAGACTCAAACACCAGTTATTACGGTAGCCATTTAACGCATCGCCAAAGAAGACGTCGTATGACGTACAGACGTTATCAGGACGTACGACCAGACGCGGCAGCGTCAACAACAACAATCTAGAGGTAATATCTTAAATTTCGCATCACAAAACAAGCCTTTACGTTCGCCATATTAACGCTATGTATGCCACATTTACGTACCGCGGTACACCTCTGTAACCGCTCCGAAGTGCCTGTACTGTGACGGTTCGGTACAAATACGTGTACCGTTACACCCTTACAGGAAAGTGCAGGGAAGAGACCTTCAGCTAGGCGACAGATTTCTCCTTCGGAACTCCCCGAGGCGGGCCCGGCAAGATTCAGTCCTACTGGGAGGACCAAGTGTACGAGGTCAAAGAGAGGAAAGCGGATGACAGCCCCGTCTACCAGATCAGCCCAGAAAATGGGAAAGGAAGGGACAGGATCGTCCACAGAAACCTACTGCTGCCCTGCGACTACCTAGCTGTTGACCAGCCATCAGCAACGAATCTGCAGCCAAAGAAAGACTCCCAGAGACCTGCAAAGAAAGGGACAAGACCAAGACGTCAACCATCGCAGCAGCCAGAGCCAGATGACACAGACGACGACGACGACGACACCGGCAACTCCACTGGCATATCAGAATCGGCAAGGGGAGGCGTCTAAGGCACCTGGATTCTCTGGCAGAGCCCTTCCAGCCTCAGCACCAAGAAGAGGATGTACCACTACAGAGTGAAGAGGATATGCCACCACAGAGTGAAGAGGATTTGCCACTACGGAGCGAAGAGGATTTGCCACTACAACCCTTAGAGATCTGACCCGAGTCCTGCTGAAAGGCCTGAGCATGGTCAGTCAGGGGCAGAGTCTCCAGCCCTGAACAATAGGGAGGTACAGATGGTAAGACAACCACCCCAGAGGCTGAGACAGCGACCTGTGGTACTGAGTTATGATCGATTAGGCCAGCCGTCCTTAGTGCGAAACTGTAAGGTGACAGAGTATCAGGTTAAACATACTAATATCTTTTGGAGGCCTTGGGTATGTGAGGTTAAAAACATTGATAATGCCTTAAGGTTCATAGAAATGTCAGGTACTATTTAATTTTTTTGGGGAGAGTGTGGCATTGTGTATTAAAAGACAGAGGATGATTTGCCCCCCTTTCAATATTTACACCAAAGTCAATAAGCTAAACACAGGTTCTGTTCTATTTCTTGTAGGCTACGCCGTCTAGGCTTCGCCTTATGGGCTTGTCCCGTGCGCGCGCACTGAAAATTTCAACTATGCACCAATCAACGTGGGCACCGCCCACATTTCCCACGAACGTGTATATAAGGCGGGGTAAGCCGCCGTTCACTCTCCTTTTTCTTTCAGCATTTAGAGTACTGATCAACGAAAATGACTTCCAAGATGACTGGTGGCAGTGTCGCGGGCGAAGCCGCGGACCAACGGTCCTTTTCAGGGCCACTGGAGAGCGCTTCTTTTAGAGCTGGAGGGCCCTTTTCAGGGCCTCAGTGCGCCTCCTGTCCCACTTCCCTGGCGCCGGGTGAGCAAACCACCGCTGGAGTCTGCGCATAAAGAGCAAACCCAGGGGCACCACGGGATGGGCGGCTGCCATCAGCCCGAACAGGCGCATGATGGACAGCGCGGTCACGTTTCTGAGAACGCGAAACCAGGAGAGTTCCAACAGGATTGCGTCTCGCCGAGGAGGTGAAAGCATCGCTGTCATGGCGGCCGAGTCCAGGCAAAGCTCCAAGTAGACTATCTGCTGGCCGGGGAGCGGGAAGCTCTTTTCCCAGTTGATGGCAAAACCCAGGAAAGAGAGATGGTTTATCACCGTCATGGTGTCCCTTCTCGCAGCTTCCTCTGAGTCGCTCAGAATAAGCAGGTCGTCGAGGTAAAAGAGAACCCTCTTTCCCTGACGCCTGAGCGGTCCCAACGCCGCCTCCACACACTTCGAGAAGGTGCGCGGGGTAGGGATGGGAATCGAGAACCGGTTCTTCCTCAGAACCGGTGCCCAGTGTATGGATTCCTCGGTATCATTAGCATGCCTGCTTAACGAATCCGCTTATCGGTTCCGCTCGTTGCAAATGCGTGATGACGTAACACACGTGCTGCGTTGTTTTGGTTCAGAGCGCAGCAAACATGGCAACGCGGCAGAAGCGCTCTAAAGTCTGGTTACATTTCTCGCGAAAAGACGACAAGACTGTCACTTGCAACACCTGTAAATGTTTAATTTCATCAAAGGGGGGAACTACCTCCAATATGCATAAACATTTGGCCACACAGCATGCAATTAATTTGCAGGACTGTCGCGTTTTTGATAGATACTCTACTTAGCGACGCAAGTCAGTCAAGCAGCAGTGGAGTTAACTGTTAATGAAGGTAACTTTAAACTCTCCAGGCAGGCCCTGTCTGCTTGGTTAATGTGAGCGCCATTTCATTGTGTAGACGTTTACTTTTAAGAAGACTTTGTTGTATTTTTTATGTCAGTTGAATTTTGTTTCAAGTTGAATGCAGATGAGCACTGTTAATATTCCAAAAGGCATAAGCTCTTCCTTGACTGTTTTTAGTTTTTATGGCACATAATGGCAGTTGGGCTTAAAAAGTCAAACATTTATTTTTTTTGTCTGGACCAATTAATGTGAAAATCAGATATTAAAGAGTCAATACAAACAAAGAAAGTTGTACTTATTCCCTCACCCAATGAAAATCGATAAGATAATCGATAAGGAATCGGATCGATAAGCAATATCGATAATGGAATCGGAATCGTTAAATTCTTATCAATTCCCATCCCTAGCACGGGGTTACATCCTGACATTGTCAGACTGATCTGGCAGAGGTTCGGGACGGCTCAGGTGGACCTGTTCGCATGCAGGGAGAACACACACTGCAGGTGGTGGTTCTCTCTCAACCCTCGGGATCTTCCCCCGTTGGGGGTGGATGCGTTGGCGCACACACCGCGGGTTCTCCTGTATGCGTTCCCTCCGTTCCAGCTGATCCTTCCTCTTCTGGAACGGGTCAGACAGGAGAATTTGTCCCTGATTATGGTGGCTCCGGAGAATCGTTCAGCTCTGTTTTCCAGAGCTGGCGACTCTCTCACGGACGGCGCCGTGGCCGATACCGTTTAGACCGGATGCGCTTTTGCAGGCCCAGGGGACGGTGCACCACCCGCCCGATGTATCGGGGAGGCTGTTGGTCTGGCTCCTGAGAGGTTGATCCTGCAGGGCAAAGGTTTGCCTGAGGCGGTTATCAACACTATCCAGGGTACTCGTGTGCCTTCTACTTCTTTATGCGGCGAAGTGGTGCACCTTCTCCGATTGGTGTGACAGGAACCACGCTGTTCCATCCCATTGCGGGGTGGGAAGCTTGCTTGCTTTTCTGCAGCACTTATTGGAGAAGGGTTTGGCTTTTTCCACTATCAAGGTCTATGCGGCAGCTGTTTCAGCTGGCCATGCAGGCTGTGATGGTGGACCGATCTTCAGCCATCCACTGGTCAAGAGGTTCTTGCGTGGGGCTAGACGGGTTTGGCCTGTTTCGCGGGTGCTTACACCACGCTGGGACCTCCCCACCGTGTTGCGCGGGTTGTCTAGGGACCCATTGGAGCCTCTGTCTCAGGCCCCTTTGGATCCCTGTCCTTTAAGGCGGCGCTCTTATTGGCTTTGGTTTCGGCCAAGCGGGCCAGTGAGCTGAACGCTTTGTCTGTCAGCCCGAGCTGCTTGTTGCTTAACGAGGACAGTTCCTTTGCGCTGCTCAGACCTAATCCTGCATACCTCCCTAAGAACATTAATAGTTCTTTCCGGTCGAGGGATATTGTGCTTAAGGCTTTTCACCACCCGCCTCATTCTAGTGAGGCGGAGGCGGAGTTGCATCTCCTGTGCCCGGTGCGGGCGCTGGCTATGTATGTGAAGCGCTCGGCCGCGTTCCGCTCCACACAACAGTTGTTTGTGTGTTATAGCGACACTAGCAGGGGCCGCGCTCTCTATAAACAACGGTTCTCTCGCTGGATATGTGAGGGTGTTTGCTTAGCCTATGCTCGGCAGGACTTAGCGCCACCATTGGGTGTTAAAGCTCACTCTACGTGAGGCGTGGCTGCTTCAGCGGCTCTGCTCAGAGGCGTTCCGGCTGCGTCTTGGTCTTCACCCGGGCCCTTTGTCAGGTTTTACATGTTAGACATGTCCAGGGGCTCACTCTGCAACTCTGTGTTGGAGTCCGGTGCCCTTTCGACGGCTTAAGAATGAAGTCCAACTCGCCGGATGGCGAGTTGGATTTGACTGCCAGTATTTCTTTCCTGACGTTTTTCAAATGGAAAGCGGAGAAGAGTGGTTCCTATTGGCTTGCCGATTGACGAGTTGGTTTCGTCTGCCAGTAGGGCACTCCCGCCGTTTTTCGAATATGGAACGGATGAGAGGAGCTCTTTATTGGAGAGTCAAACTCCGTAGCTCCGCCCCCGATGGCAGCGGACCTAAGGGTAACCGTATAGGCCGATTCATACCTTCAGATCCGGACGAAACAGTCCGTATCCGTATTTACCATAGGGTGTGAATGGGCCTTATTACTCTGTTTTTTTCCCTCCATTTTTCATGGATTCCATGAAGGAAGGATTGGGGCCGGAGTCTTTGCAGACTCACTTTTTTCTCTTGATCATCGCCTTGCTTGATCTAGGAGGAATTAGTTTTTTATTAAGCTGTTGTGTTTTGCACATCCTCAGCTTTTTTGAGTCTTATGTGCCCTGGTGACTTAAGTTTTTTTTGACTGGGTCCCGCAGGAGAACATTGATTGGGCTCCGCTCACAGCTTCGCCTTAGCCCATAAGGCGAAACCTAGACGGCGTAGCCTACAAGAAATAGAACGATAGTTATGATATTATAATTCTAGTTCTATGATTGTAGGCGTAGCCGTCTAGTTTCCCACCTGCTGTACCCCCCAAATGCTGAAAGAATAGCATGGAGCGTGAACGGCGGCTTACCCCGCCTTATATACACGTTCGTGGGAAATGTGGGCGGTGCCCACGTTGATTGGTGCATAGTTGAAATTTTCAGGGGACAAGCCCATGAGGCGAAGCTTAGACGGCTACGCCTACAATCATAGAACTAGAGTTATAATATCATAACTATCGTTTTATATCACATGGTATTTTGAATGGGTTACATTATTTGCTGGGCAAACTCGTCTTCACCAGCAGAGGGTGCTCTAGGTCTTACAGTTGGCTGGGCATCGGCGACTGACTCCAGTAGCGCCAAAGTAGGACAGTACATTAAAGTTTGGGTATGGAATTCTCTTTTTTGGCCATTTTTGCAAAATTACTTGAAATTCTCATCATAACCCACTTACAGCCACTGAGTTAGAAGTACTGACATGAAAATTAAACAAGTCAATCATCTGTGGAATGGGCAGGGCTCGGAAAACTCCAGCCAATGATTTCCAGACCCACCGAGTGGCATTGGACAGTAAGTCCGTCAATCAAACGGTTGTACTGCACTCCCCCTCCCCCGCATGTGACCCCATTGTGCACCTACTCAAAGCTCGTGACCCAGAGCAAGCTTCTGTTTGTTGTTATCCTGCGGTAGCTACTGGAGCTAGCTAACGGCTCGCTCTCACGCATCTGTGTTCGCTCGTGCATGATTGCGCGTCCATGCACTTGGAATGGGTGGAGTCAGAGTCAGCGTTGAAGGACCATTTGAGTTGTGTATATTCAAAATCTGCTGGTGTTTCGCAAATCCCATACCCAACCTTTAAGTATAGCCAATAAATGTACACTATGCTAAAGAGAGCGCATCGCTAATGTGAAATGTTTATATTTCCAACAGGTGTGCTGTGATACACACTAGTGAAATGTTTAAGTAGAACTGAGACTTGCCCCTGTGACATTAATAAGAAACATTGATGTTGACCGTGGCTAAGCGTGTTGATGATTGTGTATGTGGACTAGCCAGTATTTACGATCGCGAAATAAAGCCCTCCTCCAAGTCAGGAGCGCCGGCCACGTTGAAGTCAATGTAAGCTCGCTAACTTTTTGCTGTCTATCAAGCAGAGACAGCTTTTCATTGTTGCAAGAAAATTCGCCCTCAGGTCGCACCAGTGTGCGCCCCAGGCCAATGGTATCGCTTTTCTTTTTTGTTAATACCACATGATTGGACAATTCAGCACATCAATCAAATAGGCTATCTCCCTCAGCAGCATTCACGCAACACAACTACATGTAGAGAAGAGAAGATCGCTAACTAGCAGAGATTTGTAAGCATTTCCACCCTTTTCAGTGGAGGAATTGGACTCCCCAAGCAATGTTATACTTAAAAGCAGCAAGTAAGTTACATATTAATTTAGTCTTTCGGCCTGTAGCATATAAACAAAATGATGCAACTTTCCCATATTTCTAACTGCATTTGAAGTAGACATTGAGACTCACAAAAAATGGACACTATAGGACAGTGATCATGATTTGTCTCAATATCAGAATAACAACAATGTGTAAAATAGCAATGGCGGTGGAATGGCCATAAAGTAGGTCTGTATATGCAGTGTAAGCTTGTCCAGACCCTGCAAGTCAGGATGAAGGCTATCTGAATCTGAATGAATAGTAGGTAAATAGGTAGTGGCCATCCCCTAAATGCACCAGAATACAGGAAACCAAATCTATTAAATTCAAATTTTGGGTGGGGAGCCCCAGACCCCAGACCCCAGACCCCAGAACCCCTGTCTATTACTGTGCCCCACCACCATTTTTGATCACCAGCCGCCACTGCAGTGCATAGGTATAATTCATAAAGGTTTAACAACAGGAAAGCAGTAATGTTAAACAATGATTAATTAAAAAGACCAGGTTATACTATTATTCAGTCTTGAGTAATGTTATTGTAATGCTCTAGGTCATTTGAATTTATGCATTTATGTTTACCTTTACTTACAGTATGTTTGAAAAGGTAATTCTACACTTAGAAGAGACAGTATTTTCATAATTGAAGTTACATGCTTATACGTACCTGTGGGCCCTGTCGTAGTAAGGTGAACATGTATTTATGTGCCTAGCATGGGTAGTTAGACTAACTGTAGAAGAGATACTGAGTATTGTGCTAAAAGTAGCAGGTATATTGCAAGGGTATATGATTAATGTGTATGATAAGATGTGTTGTTATTGAGAGCATGTGTTTTGATATGTATTAGATTAGATAATATGGACCAGCAGCGCCGAAGTAGGACAGTACATGAAGTATAGCCAATGAATGTACACTACGCTAAAGAGAGCGCATCTCTAATGTGAACTGTTTATATTTCCAACAGGAAATAAAGGTTTTGCAGAAGAAAGAACCAAGCTTCATTCGTATACCTGTAACACAAACCAGCAACTGCGACAAAACTTGTGTGTGTGTTTGTGTATGTGTGTGTATGTGTGTGTGTGTGTGTGTGTTCGTGTGTGTGTGTGTGTGTGGTGTGTTGTGTGTGTGTGTGTGTGTGTGTGTGTGTGTGTGTGTGTGTGTGTGTGTGTGTGTGTGTGTGTGTGTGTGTGTGTGTGTGTGTGTGTGTGGTGTGTGTGTGTGTGTGTTGTGTGTGTGTGTGTTGTGTGTGTGTGTGTGTGTTGTGTGTGTGTGTGTGTGTGTGTGTGTGTGTGTGTGTGTGTGTGTGTGTGTGTGTTGTGTGTGTGTGTGTGTGTGTGTGTGGTGTGTGTGTGTGTGTGTGTGTGTGTGTGTGTGTTAGCCCGAAAAGCATGTTTGAGGGTGGCCACAGCCACATCCTGAGAGCTACGATAGACTCTGGGGATAAATGTTCTGGGTCACATAAACAGTTGCTTGTTCAGACAAATGCGCTAAGCTGCATCTCCACATTAAGGCTGACATTTTCTCCGTTCAAAAGCAGGTTTGTCACAATTTTTTATTAATATTATTTGGAGTAGTTCATTCCCGTGTTTGGTGTTTCATATTGTCGAGGTTAAAGATTATTTAGCAATTATTTTAGTTTGTTTGCATTGTTTATTCTATGATTATCAATAAAAAAAGTAAATATTGTTTATCCCGAGAATTGCGCCCAATTTTATATTAGATGAACATGGATCTGAGATTAATAATTTGCGTAAAAAATGTAAAATGTTTTGTTGAATGTTTTTTTTTCAAAAAGTTTAAAAGCAGGCCACGACAAAAGTTCAGCACCTTCAGTTTCCTAAAAGTCATAATTCATTTTCTTTTTTATTTGACTTTTTAGTAAACTCTTTAAATCAATCTCTTAAAGAGCCCCCTGGCAAAGACGGGCAGCAGCAGAATTCACAGGGTTTCAGAAATACATTAATAAATGCACGAGACATGAAAGAGGAAGAAGTTATCCGAACATTTGCTGCCTGCTGTCTAACATCCAAACCACCTGGGCCGAAGGCCGAGCCCATCAGATGTGTCTGTGGGACTGTGTCACACAGACACAGTCCTTACAGAGACACCCATCACATTGATCTAAAGCCATGAATGCAGAAACAGTATTAGCTTGAGCAATATGAGGCAAATAACAATTAGTCTCAATTAAATTAAAAGAACTCTAATTTTCCGTTAGGAACTTCAGATGTGGAGCACCAGTATATACAAGATGCCATACCCAACAGTATATACAATAAACAAAAACACGCACACACACACACACACACACACACACACACACACACACACACACACACACACACACACACACACACACACACACACACACACACACACACACACACACACCATCAACCCACACATGGCAGATAAAAAAAAAATAATAATAATAAAAATCCTTGCTAAGCCTTGTGAATAAATAGTATTACCTCCATAGTGGAAGAGAAGTATTATAGTATTATAAAAGTATTATAACGAGAGGAGAAGGAGTTCAAAGAGGGGTTAAACCGTTCAAAAGTCTTATGGATGCCGGAACAAAGCTTGACAGGGCTCTGTTTGTCCTTACTGTAGGTGCTCTGTGTCTGTGGCCTGAGGGTAAGAGAGAATACTGGCTGTGTAGAGTGTGTGTGATGTCCAAGGTGATTTGTGTTGCTTTTTGCTTAGTCCTTTTGTTGTATGTGTTGATGAGTGATTCCTGCTGTTGTCCAATTATTTTGCTGCTCAGTTTGATGACTCTGTTTAGTGGGTTCCTATGGATGTTGGACAGTGCTTCAAACCAGGAAGTGATGTTAAAGGTGATTATGGATTCAATGAAACATCTGTAGAATGCTGTCAGAATGGATTGGTGGACCTGGAGTTTGCGAATGAAAAAGGGACTTTGCTGGCACTTGGAGAGGATGGTATCAGTATGTGTTTTGAAGTTGAGTCTCAATGTTTACAACTCAGCCCACCAAGACATTTGGCACCCAAAGTAAGAAAGGCACTCTTTTATATTTTATGTACCCTATATTGTTATCTTTTTTCGTACAATCAGCCAATCACAAAATCTGAGAAATCTTTTAAACTTTTGGCATGACATTTGGCATTGAAATACTGATAAATTAGTCTACAGGCAATGTGAAGTTGACTTTGCAACGTGTTGAATGCTACGGTGATAAGTGTAATGTTTTGAGTGCCTGTGTTGGACTGTTGTTCTGTCTCACAAAAACTCACAGAGCAGTTAGTCCCAATGAATTCAAACTCTTAACCACAAGACATTTGCACTACCTCCCATAAGTAACCCAGACATGCAGATTTTGTCTTTGTCCATTTATATATATCGTTTGTACAATTTGCCAACAACTGGCTGCTCAAAAAGGGGCTTCGCTTGTTCCAGATTTAACTCGAGCTGCTTCATTCATTCATCAACAATAAAGATTTAGTATTAGGATTTCAAGATTTGGATTTGGATTTATATATAAAGATTTCCATTTATGTATACGATTTAGCTTCAGAAGCATTTAGATTTAGGATTTCGATACAAGATTTGAATTAAATTTAGCATGCCGATTTAGATTTAAGATTTAATGTATAATTCTAATTCTATATACCTGGAAAAAGTGACATGTCAATGGCAGTGTAGTTTGGAGGGGTGTTTATTACCGAAATCTGGGAAAAATTAAGCAAAATGTAGGTTAAGTGAGTCACCCTTTCCAGCAGCAAAAGCTTACAAAATGCACCCAATTACTACTTTACAAAGATCTAAATGGTACAAAGCAATTTGTCAGCCTCTGTTACCTTATTTCTTCCTCAGTAACCTGAAGACATTGGTTGGTTGATGGGTTTTAGTACCTATTTGGTTCATTGTTATATATTCCCCAGAAACCCTCAAGCTGTACTTTCAGTTAAAAATGGTAGTAACAAACAGGACAAGGTTTTTGTGTGGTGTTATGACCGTACCACCCTGTTTACGGAAAACAGTACCTAGTAGGTAAACAAGAAACCCACAATTCACAGGTTCCCTATTCAACCAATCTGGGCCAAGTTTCAAAAAGCCTAATTTTCTCCGAAACTCATACCAGTTTTGGTTTCATATCTCAAGACGACTCTCATAATGCCTTGGTGTAAAACACTCTCATACTCTCTCATCTTTTTCTTTCGCTGTGTCTGTCCCTCCGTAGCCATGGCGATGATCCACCAGCAGGTGATGACCAACCAGCCCAGTGTGGTGGTGACCTCGGCTTTCGAGCCGGGGAGGGAGATGTGGTCATCCGGCTTGTGCAGCTGCTGTGACGACATGGGGATATGTGGGTATCTGTTCCTATTACTACTGACTCAATGTCCCATTCCCAGTGTCTGCAGACCACCAATGAGAAAGCTTACCCTACACGTCTCGGCCAATCAGATTCTTATATTTGTGACAGACCTCTGAAGAATAAGTCCCGCCTCCGGGGCTCCGGTTCCATCGGTCAAATGTCTATGGGAAATAACATGGTGTTTTTGAAAGATCTATGTGAATGGCTCGTCAACTTGACAAGCCATTAACT
This sequence comes from Melanogrammus aeglefinus, assembly GCA_900291075.1. Taxonomy (NCBI): domain Eukaryota; kingdom Metazoa; phylum Chordata; class Actinopteri; order Gadiformes; family Gadidae; genus Melanogrammus; species Melanogrammus aeglefinus. Next base: position 40,808 of record OLKM01001375.1, on the reverse strand, counting down.
TGACACTTGCTTAGGGATGACTACAGGTTGACTGTCGATGTCCGGCTCGAACCCAGAACCTTTGGGCTGGGAGTCAAACAACCAAACTGCGTCTATCTTGTCCTCTCAGTAATGAATAAACTGCTGAAGTGGAAGTGGCTGACCAACCCTGAGGTGGCAGGGGGAGGCTCAGTGCTTTACTCTGCTTGTACCTCTGTTACTAACAATCAGCTCAAATATTCTCCCTCTGTAATTTGAGAATAGTGTTTTAGGGTTTTCAAACAACATCTGGTGGGTAGGTCTGATTTGAAAGTAGGATTTTGACATTTTAAAAGGGACACAAGTCCTGGTATTGAAAAGTAATGCATGCCCGTGGGGAATGATTGATCAGTCAGAATCAAGTATTCATTCAGTGCCAAGTATTCAACCGTGCTTTGTCAAAATAATAATACAACTGTGGCTCACCCCGGCGCAGGCTGCCTTGGGTATTGTTTCCCGTGGGCCCTGGCGTGTCAGGTCAGCGCGGACCACGGCGAGGGTCTGTGTCTCCCCATGCTGGAGTTCTGGAGCGGCTTCGCGCCAGCCGTGGCCCTGGGCCTCCGGATCTCCGTGAGAGAGCGCTACCGCATAAAGGCACGTGGGCCCCTACAATAATTACGATGCAACAACCACTCACCTGATTTCCCTTGTTATCTAAAATATCACAATAACAGTCATTTTTTCTTTCAACTCCAGTGGTTGGAAATGGGGTGATACACACTCATTCACCCCCACTCACCTCTTCAAGCTTTCCTTAACAGATAAAATACGGTTTATCCATGAAATCTAAGACAAAATTAATTAATTATGAATCAATCAATAATTAGTGTGCGTCTTCTCTATTCCCCACCGCCTCCCTCCCACTGCAGGGCTCCATTTTAGAAGACTGCTGTATCGTCACGTTTTGCGGCACGTGCTCATACTGTCAACTGGCACGGGAACTCAAGGAACGCCGGTGCCGTCACACACAGGTCATCTCCTCTACCAGCGTGCAGGTCACCTCGAATCCTCCGGCATATTACCCTGTCCAACAGGGCTACGGTCCCCCACAGTAATAGGCAGGACCCAAGGCTTTATTTTTATACGCATTACAGTATGGGATCAGGTTTTGAGAATAAATGTATGCTTTATACTTGATACTGAGGTGTGAAATTGTATTGCTGTGGAGCTTTTTTTGGAAATGTTTGCTTAGAGCCGGTGGGGCATGACGTTATGGTTGCGGGTTTGAGCCCACCCAAGAAATGTGCCGCTCAAGGCTTTGCAAGATGACTTGGTTGAAACGTGTGTGTTTGTGTGTTTGTGTGTGTGCGTGTGTGTGTGCGTGTGTGTGTGTGTGTGTGTGTGTGTGTGTGTGTGTGTGTGTGTGTGTGTGTGTGTGTGTGTGTGTGTGTGTGTGTGTGTGTGTGTGTGTGTGTGTGTGTGTGTGTTCTTTTGAAAGTCTTTTGTTAAAGTTTAGAGAGTTGCCTGCATGTATGATAATAAAAGTTTGTCCAAAAATGCTGACATTCTGACTCATGACACTTTCTTTATATTTAATCTAACATACATATTTGTATACATTACTTAATTGATTTCAATAACTGTTTATATATGTTAGTAGACTGGCTCAGCTTAAGATGAAAGAAAATAGAACAATTTATAATTATATAAAAGTTAGGGTTAGGGTTATCTACTACACAAATAAAAAACAATAAAAACAATAAAACTTAGTTTTGCATTACATTAAATAATGCAAAATTATTTCCCTCCCCGAAAAAACAGCAACACATACACAGTTCCGTGTTGCTGATTAAACATTTATTTTAGGCAAAACTGTTTAGTGTGTGTCTTTGTATGAGTGTGTTGCTGTAATCATAAAATAAATAAAAACTAAGTATAAGTATAAGTGTGTGTGTGTGTGTGTGTGTGTGTGTGTGTGTGTGTGTGTGTGTGTGTGTGTGTGTGTGTGTGTGTGTGTGTTGTGTGTGTGTGTAAGTACTGTGATTGTGTCTGTGTGTGTGTGTGTGTGTGTGTGTTGTGTGTGTTGTTTCTGCCTCACAAAAAACTACAACTAAGATGATCTGTATCTACATTAAGTGTTGGTAGGCTATGGTGAGTGAGTGACTGAGAGACAAAGAGATGATAGATCATGATAGAGATGATAAAGATGATAGAGATGATAGATCATGATAGAGATGATAGCCATTCTGCTCAGGCTTCTTCTGTTCTGCAATGATATAAAGAATTCCTTGGATACACATTCAACAATTCTTTGGCCAGATGCAGCCCATCTCTGGAGGACTCTAATGGGATCCAGGGGGATTTTTCTATGCTCATTCATTAGAGCAAGGCCAGAAAGCTTCTCATGCCCCATACCGGATCTTAACCAGGTTTTGAGGCGGCGTAGAGCTGAAAGATACCTCTCACACGAGAATGTGGTCATTGGCAATGTAAGGTAAATGCAAAGAATGCATTTAATATTAGGATAAAATTGCATGTTGCTGCTTCACAGTAATCCTCTTCTTTGTTGGGGTAACACCAATGGTACCGGCCATCTCCACTGCTTGTTTATACATGGCAGTGAATCTCTCATCGCTTCCACCACTTTCCTTCCTTCATCATAAGCACAAATTATATCCACATCTGCAGACTGAAGTCGTATTGTCAATAGCAGTTGTATGCCACCTAGTGATGGACCAGCGGATTAACACGTTTAAATTACCCTTTGCGCAGTTATCACAGAAACGAAACTTAAGGAAACAATACCGACGACATGACCTCGGTGTCCTCAATGGTCGGTACCGTACGGGCCTCACCGTCCGTCAGTCATATGTCAACCACCGCATTTAGGAGTAGATTTAGGGCAGGAGGCCTGTTTAATCAAGAACAGCGTTAGGACCGAAGCTGAAACGGTTGGACAGAAATAATTTATAATACCAGAGGATTGGACATGACCTCATAAACCATCAAGGACCCTGAACAAATCAACCATCAAGGACCCTGACCTAATCAACCATAAAGGTCTATTGAGTGGCGAAGTCACGCCTCTTCCGGTAGAGCCCATGGGACCAATGGAAAAAAGAATGGGTTTCAATGGGCTCTTTGCACAGCTCCACTACTTCCTGAACTTAATGCTGCTCCTTTATTTCCTGTCTTACATTATTGGATAAACTGATTAATCCAGGTGTGTCTGACCATTGGGACTACTCAGACACACCTGGATTAATCAGTTTATCCAGTAATGTAAGACAGGAAATAAAGGAGCAGCGCTAAGTCCAGGAAGTAGTGGAGTTGTGCATAGAGCCCATTGAGAGAAAATAAGTATCTTTTGGTCCCAGTCTTTATATGCCCCGAATTACACATATGTTGTTTGTGGATTTAAATGATCATTTTTCATGTCAAGAGTTTGACCGTTTATCTTGCAATTGTTCAGTAGAGAAAACACAATGAGAAAGACTACACGTCGACTATGTGACGTCACGCTCCCTGCGACTGGCGTGGACAAGACCGCCAATCTCCCCATCGGCATAACTGAAACTCTCCACATGCCCCGGCTTATAATGGTTTTCACCTCTTTCGATGCTTTTATCCTCCCCTTGGAAAAAAGCGGTGAAGTGGAGCAGAGAGATCGCCATGTTGTCTGTACCGGAGTTACAAAGTGCGGGTGGTGACGTATATCATTCGCGTCGAGTTCACAAAGCGGGCTCACACAAAATCTAACATTATCATACTTCTTCACGAAATGTTTTAGTTTTCTTTACATGAAAAATTATCATTTAAATTCCCAAACAACCTATTGTAATCCAGGGCATATAAAGAGTGGGACCAGAAAATAATTACTTACTCTCTATTGAAACCCATTCATATTTTTCGATGGGCTCTACCGGAAAGGGCGTGACTTCGCCACTCCCTACGTATGTTGCATACGTCACTACGTACGTAGTACACGTCAAGACGCCCGCAACCTCAGCCTCACTCGACGGTGTTCGACTCGGTAGTTGGTCGGGCAGTCTTGGTAAGTTCACATCGCTTTTATTCCTACTTTGATTTGATTTGTAGGTGTAATTCAGATAATTTATGAAACCTGCACGGTAGGAATATTCGTCAATTCTCACAACATAAATTAATGTGGTAAGATGGTGGAAAAAAGCTACATTAGCTTGAGTTAGCATAGACTAATCAGGATAGCAAAGGTGCTAGCAACACATGTACCGTTAATGTGAGTGGTTCATCGTGTTCTTTACACCCGTATATGTTCTATATTTATATGAATTGCTAGGGGAAGATGATGTGTACATTTGAGAGCGACTTTGTGACGCCTGTGTTCTTCCCGTAGCGGGCTTCAAGGTCTACGTTTAAGTCATCCAGCTAGTTAGGTAGAACGTCGACCCCTGGACTTCCTCATTCTCCTGCCCGCCATTAACACATCATGAATGCGGAGCTGTTTAACATTTACCTTTAGGGCATTTAGCAGACGCTTTTATCCAAAGCAACTTGCATTGAGTGCATTTGTTAAAAAAAAAGTGAAACAATATATCTCTGTCGATGCAAGTAAGGACGTTCATAGAACCAAGTGCAAACAATCGCTTGGTTAACCGATTCCCTGTATAAGACAAATATAGCTAGGATAAGAGGCTACACAACTAAGTACTTGAGTGCCAGGACATACAACTTACAATAAGTGCTTACATAAAGGGCCAGGACGTACAACATACCACAAGTGGGAGGGGTTGATATGCAGAGTCTAGGTGAACTCTGAACAGGCGAGTCTTTAGGCCTTTGCGGAAGCTGGTGAGCGACTCTGCGGTCCTGGCATCGTTTAAACTCGATGGTTCTTGTCATGTCTTCCAGAGGTCGTCGCTGAGCCGTTACTATGGTGAAGATCTTCATTGGGAACATTGCCCAAGAGGCAGAGAAGGATGAGCTGGAGGCTCTGTTCACGCCGTACGGCCAGGTCACAGAATGTGCCAAGTACAAGAACTACGCCTTCGTTCACATGGATGACCGGAAGTCGGCCACCAAAGCCATCCGCGAGCTGCACGGCCACAAGCTCCACGGCCGGCCCATCAACGTGGAGCCCAGCCGGGGCAAGAACAACGGGCCCGTGAAGCTTCACATCGCCAACGTGGAGAAGGGCCACGATGACGAGCTCCGCGCGCTGTTCGAGGAGTACGGCGACGTGTCCGAGTGCGCCATAATCAAGAACTTCGCCTTTGTGCACATGCCCAACAGCGAGGAGGCGATGGACGCAATAAAGGGACTGGACAACACAGAGTTCCAGGGTACGTCTCGCACGTTCTCATATTTCAATGATGCTGGTGTAAGCAAGCCTTTGGTTGTTAAATTGTAGCATAGAGTTGTTGGTGGTCTCTGATTGACAAAGTGTCTTCCTGCAGCCAAGCGCATCCACGTCCAGATGTCGAGGAATCGCCCGCGGGGCGGAGAGGAGGAGGAGGAGTACCCTCCGCCCATGCACCGAGGGGGTTACTTCCCTCCCCGGCATTACCCGGGACCCGACCACCCCGACATGCACTACAGAGGGCGCATGCATGGGTACCCTCCTCCCCCACCCCCGCCACCTCCTCCGCGTCGGCCCGCCTACCCGGAGCACCCGTACGGCGGCGAGCGGGACGGATACAACGTGGTCGACTACTACGAGAAGTACCGGGCAAGACCCTACGCCCCGGCGCCCTACGCCTCTGCCGCGCCGCCTTCCTACCCGGCACCCCCGTCCTACGCCACGCCGCCCTCCTACGCCCCAGCGCCCTACATGGACAGGCGGGCGCCCCCAATCCCGCCACCACCCCCCTCTGCGAGGGAACGGCCCTACGACCCCTACGATGGTCGTTCCCTGGCCCCTCCTCCTCCACCCACTTCGGCCCACGCCTACTACTCCAGGGAAAGGAGTCCCATCCGGCGCCCTCCTCTCCCCACCCCGCTGCCCCCCTCCGGCAACGGCTACTCGTACGAGAGGTCCCGGCTGTCACCGGTGCCCCGGTCCACCATATACGCGGTGCCCCGGCCCAGGGACCCGTATGGAGCTCCGCCGCCGCCGCCGCCACGCTATGCTGGCTATTAGCATCGCTGGAATGCAAGAGGGAGACCCAAGGTGAGTTGAGCATGACATGGGGCGCACCGAGGTGGGGGGAGCCAGGCGCTCCAGGTTGGGAAGGAGACAATACTGCGGCCAAAACGCTTTAAATAAAACGAGCTGGGTCAGTTAAGATGAGAATCTTGCGTTAAAAGAACATTCAAGGTGTTAAACCATAGTAAGAAACCCGAAAGCCGTTACGTGTATTGTGATGCCCATCGACATCTTGACTGAAAGTGCTAAACATGAGGCTTGCGCGAGTCCTGTAGTGTAAAGCCGGCTTGACCTGTGTGGTGTGCTCTCTTTCCAGGTTTAGACTATGTCAAGATCGTCGTCTGCTGATGCACGTGGCGCTATACCCGCAACCCCCCCTTCGAACCGCCCACTGTAGTCTACGGCGGATTGCGTTGCGTTCGCCATGAGGCTTCACGGAAGCGACGATTGCGGACGTGTCCGTAATTTAAAACCATTCGATGGCTTCGAATCACACGTCCTCATCCTTGGGCTGATGTTGGCGCCTTTCTTTTGATTATTATTATTTTGTTGTCATGTTTGTTTTACTATTCAGAATTTAACTGTTTGCAGTTTACTGGTGAAGGTGCCTCATCTACTTAAACAAAACGTTAATCGTCAAAAATAAACTATTTTCTGCTTTTCGGTGATTATTTTATATAGACTAAGAAAACTGTGACTTAATTTGTACGTCAGTTAAATAACCGATTTGTGTGAGACAATTTATTCGTAGGGTTTTCTGTTTTTTTTTTCAAAATGCTATGAATTGTTTCTAGTCACAGGAATCATGCCGTTGTAGTGACGTTGTAATCATAGCGCTTGTGTCACAGATTGTTTAACTTTAACAGTCCATATATTTGCGACGCATGACGAATCACATTTCCACTGTTGTTTTAAAATTATAATTTTTTACTTTTGCGGACATTGAATCTTTAAAAGGACACTGTGTAATATTTTAAGTCATTTATTACCTCAAATCAACATATTCATTCGTAAATAAGTCCTCATTGGTGTAAAGTTATCTCTGCCAAAAATCTCACTTATCCTCCTGAGCGAAGAATAATTAATATGTAGTTACATAGGACGGGTAAGCTTCATGGAGGCTTCCGTGTTCTTCCGGTCTATGAACTGCCGAGAGGGACAAAACGCACTACGTGGAACAGGAAATGCAAACGCGTTTCGGGAGCGATGTCGTGAATGATTGAAATGATTCACTATCTTGCTCGAGGAATAATTACTCATACATCATTAGCTTACACTAATGATTCAATGCAGTTTCAAATTTGTTTGAAATGGCGATGCTCATCAGTCGAATGACTCGATGAGGTAGTATTGGATGTCATGGCGCAGCTTCTAGGGGCATACTGCCCACCGTAGTTTTTGAACCAGCGAGCACTATTAGTTTGAATGCAATATACAATTGTACCATTAGATGGGAGTAATTTTTACACAGTGTCCCTTTAATACAACTAGAAACGACATGTATGATTTTATTTTCCTCAGACCTTTCATTTTCAAGTCTTTTAAATAAACACATGTTACCAACAAAGAATACGGCGTTCCCACTCGCATCATTGCATCGATCTTAGGTGAGGTCTTCTAGTCCAAGTTTCATTTTTTAACTATCCTTAATTTCGTAACTAAACCTTGTTTCAATTTAAACAATTGAGCCGTAATTGCTAGCTCCGATATGGTCGCGTGTTGCTTCGACTACAGTTAATAAACAAATGATGTACATGTATCAATTGTGTAATTCCCATCATGCATATTTCTCACGCCTTGTGCCTTCTCACTGCACGTAACCCTTCACCACATTGTTTGGCGCTACCTACTCTGGTATCCTCAGTGTTTGTGCTCTTTGTAGGTTACCCTACTCCTCGCCCCCTGCATAGGGGTCGACCTAACGCTATGCCAGGAGTCGGGCGCTACACGGTAAGTGTCCCGTCAGGAGATCCCTCTGACAGGATGAGCTGGGTAGGTACTACACCAGAATGACCCTTTCTGTGACATTCCACGCACATCCCGCCCTCTTGTTTAAAACTGTCTGTACCCTGATCTCTCACCGCAGGGGGGCTGTCGTGGGAAGGCAGCGGCGGCTTGCGGCCAGCTGAACTGTATTGGCTGAGCGCCAGTCAGGACCAGCGCTGATGGGAATCTACGTATAGGTTTCAAAGGTGATTTCAGTGGCTTTCCCAATAGGAAGAGCCCCTTTTTTCAGAACTATGATAGATCACTCAAACACAAAAACAATATTAACTGGGAGGTTTTGCTATCTTCTGGGTAGGTTACCAAGGAAGTGGGGGTAAGACCTTGCTTGAAAAGAAAAGGCCTTTACTCTATGAAAGGGTAATAGCCTTTGTGAAATCCGGAGGATGGCAAGATTGGTAAGCTGAACTGAGTTTTTAAAGAAATGTTTAAGCCCCGAACAATCCAAACTGGTGCCTGTTGATTGAAGCCAGCTGCCTTAAAATTTGGATTTTTTTAAATTTTCCCTTTTTGTTTAATGTATACAAAGATCTGGCTTGCAAACTACGCAAATGCCTCCCAACCCAACAGGAGTTTTTAAAAGGAGGAGGGTCTTCTAGGGGGTGCAAATTGTCCCAGAATGGGGGGGGCTGTGGTGTGGATGTGGATGAGGATGTGTCACATTTGTTGTGGTCATGTGGGGTGTCTCAGAGGGTTTGGGGCTTATTAAAGCCATGGCTGGGTGACCTATTCAAAGGTGGAAAAATATGGACTTGTTGGATGTAAAGAACTCTGGAAGCTAGGGAACACTATCTGTAGAAGGGTTGTAGAAACCGCATGGCTGTAACCACTTGTGTTATATTATGATATGTTGTAAAATGTAACTATTTGCCTAACCCATGGAATGGACATTATCCTTTTGTTTTTGGTGCAGCAAATGTTTTTTTGCTGCAAGGATGGCATGTTATTTAGGTACTGTTGGTTATTAAGATGCAATAACTGTTATGCACTGTTTTGTATTTAATTGTTTTTTGCTAATCTTTGAGCAGTTAAATGTAAATATTTTGTAGATTTGTATTTATATAAACTAAAATATATTTCAATGAAAATAGAATTAGCTCAAACACTAGCAACTTACCTAAAGGCTAATCAACATCATACTACCGGTATTTTGAATGGGTGCCAGAATTTCAATGGTTTGAAAATACCATTTTATTTTTAATTTTTGTAGTAGCTACAGGGCACACCTTTAAAACATCGGACTCATTCTTGAGTTGGTGTTTGCTTGTGTAGTTTGGGATCCCATGTAATGCTCTTTACAGTATATGTAAAAAATGTCGTAATTTCTGAAATTTCTTCAACTGCAGGCAGCCGATAAGGCCTTAGGATGTGAGGCCGACGGATAAGAACCACTACATCAGAAACCAATGGAGATCAGTGATGCAGTCATGAAACTGAAACCAAACCAAGTCCCGTCCCCCGCAGCCCACCCATAATGAATGCAGATAAGGCACAGATCCTGGTCATGGTGGCTGTCTGGTGAGATACTGTTTGTCTGGGAAAACTTACAGATCCCAACACCCCGATGCATAGAAGCACGTAATAAACATGTTTTTATGATTAGAAAAAAACACATTATTTGTTTTGGCAACAACTCTACTTACGGCAAAAAAAAAAAAATGCCCTGCTAGATGTATGTTTCTAAGCCTGCCTGGGAGAGGGTGAAGAACTGTGGGGTGTCCAGATGTCACAGGCCATTTGCGGAGACGGCCCGAGTGGATGTCTCAGGTTCGTGAATTGGGGGCAGACGATCCGCTGCGACTGCCTGCTACCTCTCATCCACGTCAAAAAGGGTGCTGCTGGGCCTTCTTGACCAATCCAGGGGTATTCAGAACCCCGGTCATGTCCTCAAGATTTGTGGATGCCCAGGAACGTGAAACTGGACCCTCACTCGACCTCCCTGCTGAGGCCCAGCCCAGTGACGAGGATGCACATGAGAGCTCTGTCATATCTTGTAGAAGGATCAACCCAAATGATCTCTTGACCCGAAACTACTGTGGTGCACGTGGTAGAGTAACATGTGATAACATATCGTTGGATGAAAAAAAAATAATAATAAAGCATTTATTCTGATCCAGACCTTGCCTTGGTGTCAATTCCTTTCTAATCACTAACTAAAAAAAACTGGAAAAGAACCTCTGCCTTTCACTTACCGAGGGCAACAGTCAGGCATTACCAACACCATTGAGAGTTAGCTTTTCCATATTTTATGGTAAGGTATCACAGGAAGTTAAAGGTTATGACCAGATATCTACTTTACTACCACTTTCCCACATGACAAGCAAGCACTCAAACTCATCTGCTGATGACTACAGGATTTAGTTTTAGCATTGTTCCTTCGACAGAATCAAATCGTGGGTCAATATAGACTAAAGCTATAGGCCATGTGAGGTTAACGCTTGAAATGATTAAACTATTTAACTACGGTTTAAATCAACATTTATTCTGAAGTCAAAAAAACTGCCACAAGTCATGCTGGACAAACAGGGTTTACTACAACCAGATACAATGTCCGACCCTCAAACATTTCTTTCACTTCCTCTTCACATTCCAACTGGTGTGTGAATAAAAAGAAGTTTGGTACAACTTCTTGGATGGAATTTCGCAATAAGGCAGCCTTCCCTTCAACGGAATGTGAACAATATACCAATATACTGAGGCAATAACCTACTGGTGTCTGCATCAAGTAAGACAACAATGGCAAAACCAGAGACCATTTCAAGACATACAGCAACCCATTCACAGGTTCCATGCTTGAGCTTCTGTTACGGCTATTACAAGGACTGCGCTCTTTAAGTATGGGTGGATCCTCAATTCATGTTTACCGAAACTCCCGCCAGCACATATAGCAAATCTTCTGTTTTCGGCAATCTCTTAACAGTAAAAGCCATCTTTCTCCTCTTACATTCTATCTCCAAAAAAAGAAACGACAGGATCACACGCATGTCCCGTCTGAACACTGCTGTTAATACAGTTCTCAGGCGGAAAATACTTGTTCAAAGGACTGTTTTATAAGAGGCCAGAGTCTCAGTGGGCCATTAAGGGGACCACCTTATGGGGACCACCTTATGGGGACCACATGATGCTTGGTCACAAGCCTGGTCCTCCATTGAGCGGTGCTTTGACATGGGTGTGTGCAAAGGAGCAGGTTAAGACCAGTTATTGCAGGTCAGTTCAAGGGGGGGGTGAGCAAATTATGTTTGGTATGTAGGCGCTTTTCCATGGATGCATTTGTCATTAAGGATGGTTTTGAAGTTGCTTGTGTGGGAGAAGTGGTGTCACAGTCACAGTGCATGGAAACCAGGGTGGGGGTGATGGGGTGCTGCTTCTGCACTAATCAGGGTCCTAGCCGCGTTGTTCTGGAGGTGATGGACCTTCCAGTCCCCATAAAGAGTGCGTAGAGCCTCAAGGACAAAAAGGAGTGTATGGTTTAAAGAGTTAACTTTGTTATGTTAAGTTGGGAGTGATTCTCTGTAATACGCGATTGTTATGGCTACTAACCTCGCTCGAGTGGGAGTGACCTGCTTTCTGACGCCTGACCACGGCCCTCGCACCCGCTTCTATGAAACCCTAATGGGTCAGTGTTTCTTTGCACTCAGATCACATTTTTGTATCTCCCTCGGCGGAGGTTTTCCATCTAAAACCTGGGTGTTGCTTACTCTCATTCCTATGCATTTTTTCTTAATATTTGCTTGATTGAGGATCCATTGATTGAGCTGAAGCAGAGTGGAACAAGCAGAAAGTAAAGCCTCTCTTTAAAACTTGAGTTTCTGATTTGAAATGCTTTGTGTAACTTGAGGACCCTGGCTCGAACAAAGACACTGTCCGTTAGCGACTTCTTGAAAAACCTGTTCCTCGGAATGTGATAGTGAATACTTAACCCTTGTTCGCTTTGTCATTGATCATCGATTAAAAAATAGATCCACAGCTTTTCAATCATTTAATAGCAAACAATGATTTGTTTTAGATCATTGTTTCAAGATAAATTAAATAAACAGTTAAAGTTAAGTCAATAATAAAATCTCTCAAATCAGTCTCATTGACTAAATATTTAACCATCATTTTGCAATAAATGTTGGATTTGACATGGCACACAAAGTTATAAAAATAGTTCACAAATATATATATTGAAATGTGCGGCCACAAATGTCCACACAATCATCCATCGTCACAGGGTGATCGGGAAAGAAGAACAGAAGCAGAGCTACTTGATCAGCTTACATACAGAAGGGTCTCATCCAACTCCATGGGCCCCTGTCTCTCCATGGGCCCTTGTCCCTGGCTCCTCAGGTCTGCCGGTTTTTCCGACCACCCCGACTCCATGACGGGAGCGATGCTGGGCCCCGCCTCCGCCTGCCCCGCCCTCGTCGGCCGGGCCTCAAGTACGTCAAACAGCACCTCAAAGCTGGCCACGGCCTCGCCCTGCTCCACCCGGATCAGCATCTCGTAGTCGCCGAACTTCACAAGGGCCGTGGCCCCGACGTCCAACCTCTCCAGGTAGACCAGGGAGACGCCGTCGATGGACACCCGGCCCCGCTGGCTCAGGCTCTGCACGCTGAACTGGAGGTAGGGGCTCCGTGGGGTCCGGAAGGCCTGGACCGACAGCTGCTTGCGGGAGACGCGGGGGTCGGCCAGGGCGAAGGTACAGGCCTGCTGGTCGCGGCCGAATCTCAGCGGCTCGTCCGCGGGATGGGCGTGGTGCCCCGCGCCCGGGCCAAGGGGCAGTAGACGGAACATGCCCTTGGCGCCTTGCTGTGGATGGTAGAGGCTGATGTACAGGCAGGTTAACTGGTCCTCCTCAGTCTCCAGGGTCTGGGAGGCGTCCATGACGGATAAGGTGGCGGTGGACTGAAATGCAACACAGAATAACAGGAACGAGTGAACACTGAGGCCGGAGAGTGAGCCTAACCCCGACCGGCCCAAACTACACTGCGAGTTGCCTCGGGTAAAAGCGTGTATTCATTTGCGTAATAATTAGCGGCTACCTCTCCATAATGATGGAATGAATATAATGACATTATATGTGCACAATATTGATATAATATCCCTTAGACTCATAGAAGTCAAAAGGATTTAGACTCATGTCTGTAAAGCATTTGTGTAAAAACGGCCAAAGGGATGTGAAAAAAAGAGTGTGAGTGTTCATATATTATTGCAACACAAACAGAAAGGCAACTGAGGTCTGTTTTCTGAAATTGGAGATTTTTGACCACATGATTTATTTTATTTTTTTACAAACAAATAATTAGACCAAATTGCTGTGCAATCCTATATCTTATTTTCATTTTAAATGTGGTATCGAATGACCCTGGACTCTAACATGTTTACATGCGAAAAATATTGCAATTCACAGATACCAAAAGTGAAAGAATTTCAGAGAGAGACACAGACAGATAAGCATATGAACAGGCTCAGTATTATCCCACTCATCCTCATAGGCCTACTACTTTAAGTAGCCTTTTGAAACAAGGCGTCTTTCTAAACGGCTCTGTGAGTCACTTTAAATCATCCGCAAGTGCCTACCTTTGCATGAAATTGCTGCGACTTTCTACGACATCCACTGACAGGCCGAAATGTTCGGAGGGACTTCAGGCAAAATTCTAACGGTGGCTTTTCTAACACAACGTCGACAGACAGGAACCCTCCCCCTTTTCTCCAACTCCCTCCCACGCTCTCATGGGGAGACAGAGCAGCGGATGTACTTCTCAGAATGATGTTACGTGAAGTTAAAGAACTGAAAGTAACTAATAATAGGCTTCGGTTTTTCCTAAATGGGCAGAAAAATCGGGAAATAACTTATGAACGGTTCAACTAGTTTACACGTGAGCTGAACATCACTGTATGCTCTTCCTTTGCTTTCTACTCGGATGTGACCCTCACTGGACACAGACGGTTGTATTTACATTACATTCCTCTATTGAAGGGGAAGTTCTTCTGGGAAGAGCCGAATAACAACGCCCGCTTCCTCCACCATAAAACATCAATAAATAACTTTGATTTTAAACTGATAACGTCTCACAGCCAGGGGGGCGGAGCTTCTGACCAAACCACATATGGCCATACAAAACCACGAGACTCTAGGACCATACCAGTGAAACAGGCAAAAACATTTAATCCAACATCATCTGGGCCGTCGGAAGAAATTGGGGCCTTATAACACGGGTAGGACACACAGGGGTCAATCACAGACTATACAACACTGGAAACACACCACAGGAGCGTTGATACAACACGAATCCTTCTATGGCCCGCCGGTAGGTTGCAGTAATACCCCGATAAGTTAATGGTTGACCGCCATTAAAAAAGAAGAAGAACACGGTTCTGACAGTCAAAGGTTGAACGCCATTCATTGTGGCTACCGGTTCCCGGTTAAAAGGTAACAATTAACGTATTCTATTGTAAATCGATCAACTGTACATGATTTCAACGTTAAGTCAACGTTGGACTAAGGAGTGGAAATATTGATTGTTTTATTAGGCAGTGGAGGTCGGTATTAACCGTGGCTGGATCGGGGGGCTTTGTTGATAATATGGCCTAGCTAGCTACTTAGCATTAGCCGCAATTTATACGAAATGGATTCTTTCGTCCAAGGTGAACTGTGCATATCGGTTAATGTAACGCAAATTTATTTAAGAAGCATAACAATATTTCGTTTGCGTAAATTTTTAATTGTCTTTGGTTATCACTGATTTATGAGGTCAGGGTAGCCTAGTGCTGTTGGTGGCACGAGGTAAACTGGTGCATGTGTCGCTGAGGGGTTAATCACCATCATATGCTCTGGTTTTTATGAGATGTTGTCTAGCAGGCTTGTAAAAAAAGGAGAATATGGGAAATCACTGCAAATAATCACCAGCTCATTACCTTGACTGTTAATGCACCAAAGGCCTGACACATACATTTTACCCATTTAGACATTCTTGAAACAGATCCAAAAGTAGAATGGTGAAGATATTCGTGGGGAACCTCCCGCGGGAGGCGGACCAGGAGGAGATCGAGGCCCTCTTCAAAGAGCATGGCACCGTCACTGAGTGCTCCATTATCAAGAACTTTGCCTTCGTCCACATGGACGACCGCAAGGCGGCCGTCAAGGCCATCAAGACCCTGCATCTGCACAAGCTCCACGGCTCCCAGATCAATGTGGAGGCGAGCCACGGCAAGAACCAGGGTGCCGTGAAGCTGCACGTGGCCAACGTGGACAAGGGTGATGACGGGGAGCTCCGCACGCTGTTCGAGGAGTACGGCAGTGTGTCAGAGTGTGCCGTCGTCAAGAACTTTGCGTTCGTTCACATGTGCAACTCTGAGGAGGCCATGGATGCCATTAAGGGTCTGGACAACACAGAGTTTCAAGGTAAGGGGGACATGAATGTTACAAAGTAGGGGGCAACATGAATATTGCTTTATCTCTAGGGGTGTAATTTAGTCCTAATCTAGGCTATCAAGTAAAAGCTATCATTGTGCCCGTGCATTCCATACCGATTTATCCTCCTAACCCCCAACCTGGCTGTCCCCAGGTAAACGTATACACGTGCAGATCTCCAAGAGCCGGCCAAGGCACGAGGAACAGGACGACTACCCGCCCCCACCCCAGGAGGGAGGCTACTGGCCGCCGCATGGGTATCCGGGCGACCGACACGAGCCCCCCCCACCGCCGCCCAACTACATGAGGGGCCCACCCCATCACCACCATCACCAACCCCCCCACCACCACATGCCCCCCGGCTACCCCACGCCCCCTCCCCCGCCCCCTCCCCCCCGGCGTGCGGTGTACGCCGAGCGGCCCTATGACGCGAGCGCGAGGCCTACGGCGTGGTCGACTACTACGAGAAGTACCGCGCCCGCCCCTACGGCATGCCAGCCGCCTACGATGACCGCCGCCCCGGCCCCGTGCCCCCTCCTCCCCCTTCGATCGCCGTCCGTGAGCGTATCCTCACAGCGCCGCTCGACCCGTACGATCGCCGCGCCCTGCCCCCGCCACCGTCCTCGTACTACCCCCGAGAGCGCAGCCCCCTCCGCCGGGCGCCGCCCCTCCCCATGCCCCCCGCCGGTAACGGCTACGGCTACGAGCGCTCCCGCCTCTCTCCCTCTAGACAGCCACCACCGTACGGGGTGGTGCACCGCCCCCGGGACCCCTACGCTGAGCGGTTGCCTCCGCCACCGCCGGCACGCTACGCTTATTAGCTCCTCCGCCCCCACGCCCCCTCTTCCCAGCGTGCACGTCAAGGTGAGGACAACATGCGCGCTACGCTAACGATAATCCCACCGAGTCCATAGGTCTCGCAGGGAAGCTGATTAAAATCCTCTTGTTGGAGGGACGTTGTAAGGAAGGACGGGTTTCACTGGGACGTCTCAATCGTTTGTGGGGAAATAAGAAACTACACCAGTCATATATTTTTGTATTGTATCTTCTCTGTGGAGGAAGATGCGGCACTCGACTCAAAAGTAAAAGCACGAATACTAAATATATATTTTATAGTAGGTCCCCAGTGTCCGCTGTCTCTAGTTGCAGAGCGTGATGTTGATGTTTTCTATATTTTTGCTCTATCCCACAGGATCGTTCCGCTCGCCTGATGCTCTCGGCGCTCTTCGTTTCCCCGGCGACGGTGGAGCGCGTTTCGTTCCCCGCTCTCTGGAGGAACCGTCGTCCTCGTCTCCTTATGAATTATATTTCATTTGTATTTTTAATTATAACATTCTGGAGCAGATTTCATTTTTTTAATCTCGTTTTTATCTTTGTCACTGTGCTGTAGTCGTTTTAACAGTCTATGGCTATAGGTCGTTTTTTATTTTGTAATTTTGTAAAAAATTACGTTAATTAGTGTTCTAGTATTGTGTGTGTGTGCCATGGGAAGCTTTTTTTTAAAAGCGTCACTTGTTTTGGAGGTTCTATTTGGTATCGAACGTACGCACTGGGTCCATCTTCTGGGCAATCTCGTTCTAACGGCGTATAACAGCTTGGTAAACATCTGCTGTGACTTAAATATCACATCGTCTGTAAAGAAAGAATACCGAAATGCGATTTAAAGAAAAATGTCGCCTCCTTTGTTGGAAATGGTTTTCAATAAAGGCCTCATACCGTGATCCCGATGTTTTTGATACTTCAGTCGCACGTTTCTTTATAATATATTCGTCGACTTACGTCGCTCCCTGCATAAAATGTCTCATCGCCATTAAACCCTGTATACCGACTAACTGTCCCATTAAAGGGTCCCTCTTCGACCACCAGGTGTGACGTTGGTCAGCCACTTCAAGGATAAATGTACCCTAGTGAGTGCTGTCACACGTGGGCGTGTCCACGGACAGATTGCTTGGTGGGTAGGTCAGCATAACCACTTAGTATGGCTCATTGGGTGTTGCTGATCTATCCCTCATACGTCTGGGTGGTTGGTCTCATGTGACGTCGCACTGGGGTGGATTTAAAGGAAGGGGGCTTTTAAACGTCACACTTGCTGGTAGAATGGGACCCCTTTTTTGCCGGCAGTGAGAAGCCTCGATCACAAACAGCTAACCGCCAACCTCGTTGCCTATTCGTCATCCTCCCTGTCACTCTCAAGTGGGCTTGGAACCGATCCTAGTCCGGCTACGTTTTAATTTATACCGTTCATGTGGGGCACGGTGGTGGAGCTCTTTCTTTTAACCCCAGGTGAGTACATGCAAGAACCCCAGGATACAGGTAACGAGTGTGCTGAAGGTTTTCACAGTGACTTGTTTTAAAGGAGAACCGGACACCAACACCGCACATTATGTGTTCCAGATGACTGGCTAGAAGGTAATGGCTTGCTGTTGCATGCAGTGTCGCTCATTGGCTGTGTCGGTTACCTGCTGATTAAGAATTGATGCGACACAGTTTTCTTTAGGACTTTTGGAAACTACACTTTACGAAACAGAACGGGGGAACCTGAGAAGGGAAAATTAACTAATTGTCTAGGTGGTGACCAGGTGTTTGGTTCTCTTTTTAAATGCGTTTGTTAAATAGTGGATCTAGAACCTGCAGCCTATAGGCCTTTACTGGCACAATCACGAACCGTTTCCTGCTCATTTTTTGACACACTATTTTGATTTGGATTTATATTGACAATTTATTTTGAACTCTTTGTTCTAAAGAGTTTATTAACCCAGTGAAATGCTCACGATGGCATTCTTCATTAAACTCCACATGGAGCTCAGTCTAGTCTCAAGTTAAAGCTTTATTTTCAATCCTCTCAATGTCACCCCAGAAAATGAAGACTGACCACTAAGATGGATAGAAATGGTATGGATTGACTTGCCAATCCTCGGTATTGGTGTCAGGTATTTATATTGATCATATTCGCTGATGCATATACCATATTTTAGCCTGGTCTCACCCCGGTGCGGATGGTAAGCTGGTCAAAAGATGGGCAATATAAAAACGGTGTCTAAATTTGTCTAACCTCGTAACATTAACAGGACAGTACTAACAAGAACGCCTACTCATTTTGTAGATCCTGCAATGTTTCTTCTCAATTGCGTCAACATTTTGTAAATTGAACTGCCAATAAAACATGTTTTTCTTCTATTGCCTATGTTTCTCAAACTTTTTATGACTTATAAGCCCACCTTTTTAATTTCATTCCATTTTTTGACAAGTTGAAAACTAAATGAGGGCTGGGGTTGTTGTGTCCCACAAAAATTAAAGCATTGATGGAAATGGGCATAAAGAAATCCTTATGTTTTGTTATAGAATTCATTGGTTCATAAAAAGCAAAGGTAAACTATAAGCATTCATGGAGAGCTTTAACTGACAATTGTTTTTGATTTTATTAAATAAATCATTTCATACAAAACATGTGCAATGTAATTCCATGTCTTTTAAAAAAAGAGTCACCGTATGGTTAAGATTGATAGATTCCTAAAGTCTTCTGGTTGCTGCGTACATGACGTACGGTCTAAGATTGATCGGCCACGTCTTCTGTTCTGGTACCGACGCCTCTAGGTCCTAGTCTGGGCCCCCTCTTCTGTTCTTCTCTGACGGAAACTTCAACATAGAGTAGCATACTTCAGCTAGCATCCTGACCCTGGGCAAATATATGATCATATAGATATAAAATAATACATAAAAAATATTTAATCAAATTTGACAATGCATTTCTCTAAATAGGACTCCTACTAAATAAGGTTTACCTTTCCTGATGGTAATGTGTATTTTAAAATGTTAACATGTAAGGAAATGTGTTACCTGGCTATCCTGTAGTTGAGGTTGATTTGTAGTATCTAAAAAATAATTAAAGAATATTAATACAGAAAATATTTTCCTTACATGGATCCTCAATTCAAACAAGGGCACACCATGGTTAATTCTGTAAGAAAGACTTGGCTGACCTTTCTGAAGTTTACGTTGATGTGCTATTCTACAAACGAGTCCGACAATGACCAGAACCAGGTTGATGACCACAGAACCAAGGAGTCCTCCGACCATGATCCAATTACCCTCGCACTCCACTGGCTGGGGTTCTGGGAGGGTAAAGATACGATCATCTGTTATCCACATCTCAACCAATATTATCTTATCAACCAATTCTAACCAAAGTTTAGTACAATTCATTTGATTTCATTTAAACTTATAATGGAAATTAATGAGATTGAATGGTTTAGCCCTATATGTATATATTTCTTTACAGTCAGTTTTTTCTGCAGTTTTTTATTCAATTCTAAGCAGTTAATTCAACTTGTTTATACAACTATGCAATATAACAAATAATTTAAAAAGGATTGTTACTTTCAGAATTTGAGTCATACTCTTCATGAAATGTACCACTTTCTTTAAACAAAAAAAAAGACATTTACCGGTATAAAAAAAGGAGTGTGTGTTGATCGACAGAATATTTATAATCATAGAAATTTTTTATCTGAGGCTACCATGAACCAACAACCATGTTGAGTTGACAACAGCAAAATCCCCCTGATGTAAAAATGCAACATTACCAGCCGGAGTCTGAAGAATTCACTTTCATTATTGTAAAGTTGATGAAAGAGGGACTGTATTCCGTTACAAATCGACTTTGTTGGATACCATCACTGTGTCTCCCTGTCGAAGGAGAAGTTCCATACCCAGTAGAGATGACAAAGGGCTTGGATGTGCGTCCTGCCCTCATCCAGGTAGACAGTGTGGGAACGTCGGACACATTTCTACAGGAAAGGGTGACAGTGTCCCCCGCCTCTACCTCCACGGTCTGAGACACGGAGGGTGAGACGAGGAGCCAAACTGTAACACACACACACACACAAATTAGAGATGTTAAATTGGCAGTGAGGGTAGAGGTCAAATCTAAGGCAAAAAGAGAAGTTCTACTTACCAAAGGTGCTGAGAAGTAGATATTGTATCACTGTTTTAGTCATCACTGTGAGTTGTGCTTCGAAGCTCTTATAGACCTTGCATGTAGTGGTGCGGCGACTTTTCAGTTTTTTTCCTTGACGCTTAAAGGCTTGTGGAAAATATGAAGACCTGCGACAACAATAATACACTCACAATGCAGGAGCTAACTGCAAAACAGTTTGCTACCTTTGTCGTTTACCAAAGCCACAGAGTGGAGAATGTCTCGGTATACAATTATTGAGGTGAAACAGAAGTCCTTGGTACTGTGTTCCTCAGCCATAGAAACATCAGGTGGTTTCAACCCATGTGGGGAAAAAGACATTTGAATCTCTGTGACCTTCACATGCGTGCCCGAGGTGAGAGGCATCCAGCCACAACACGCAGGGGGCGGTAGTCTCGGTTAGTGTGATTCACTAACCAGGCTGTGGGTTGGAAGCCTTACTGTTAATCACCAGACCTGTAGCCCTCCTTGAACCGGAGGCCTCACCCGTACACCTGCTCATTGACCACATGCCTGAATCCACTGCTTTGGAAATAAGCTCAAATTCTAAAGAGGTCATTTGTAATTCTCCCAGGCCCTACTTCAAAATGGTCTGGCATGATGCTAACCGACACAAGCCCAATAATTTAACTGATTGCTTTATTATAAAACAACTTGGCCCTGTGGTTCGTCCTCCCATCAGGCTCCAGTCCACTAGCTAATCTGTTTTATCCTTCAAAACCTATGATACATCACTTTATGGGACTAGACCAATTCTGCAGGTGCAGAAATCCTCCAGTAAATAATGGTTGACGCATATGCCAGCCCACTTATTTAAAATTTTTAATGTGAATTTGTTGCCCAGTACTCGTCAGTGATCAAGTCCTCTATTCTTTCTGTTGATAATTTATAGTATTAGAAATGTTTTCATAGCATCCATAGTTTCCTTGGGAAGATACTTGTTTCCTGAATAAAAGTCAAAGTTGACGACCACCGTCGACCCTCTTATTACACTTTGCTAAAATAAGTTTATCAAGCCAGTGAAATGCTCACAATGGCATTCCTCATTTGACTCCATATGGAGCCCAGGCTAGTCTAAACTTAAAGCTTAAGTTTCAATCCTCTCAATGTGACCCCATAAAATGAACACTGACCTCTATCACATAAAGAAATGGCATGGATTGACTAGCCAATCCTAGATATTGGTGTCAGGTTTTTATATTGATCATATTCACTGATGCATATACCATATTTTAGCCTGGTCTCACACCGATGCAGATGTAAGATAAGCTGGTCAAAAGATGGGCGATATGAAAACAGCATGAATTTGTCTCCCCTCTGAAACATTAGCAGGACAGTATTAACAAGACGCCTACTCATTTTGTAGATCTTTCAAGAATCTGGAACGTTTATTCTCAATTGCGTAAACATTTTGGAAAATGAACTGCCAATAAAACATGTTTTTCTTTTATTACCTATGTTTCTCAAACTATTTATGACTTATATTTGCTGATAAGCCCACCTTTTAATTTCATTCCATTTTTTGACATGAGGAAATTAAACCTAAATGAGGCCCTGGGGTTGTTGTAGTGTCCCATAAAAATTAAAGCATTGATGGAAATGGACATAAATAAAGAAATACTTATGTTTTGTTATAGAATTCATTGGTTTATAAAAAGCAAAGGTAAACAATTATTATTCTTTGAGAGCTTTAACTGGCAAATGTTTTTGTTTTTATTAAAGCAAAAATCGATACATTTCATGCAAAACGTGTGCCCGTGTACTAGAAAAAAAAATACAAGCGACATGCATATTGTAATCAACAAAATGTAAATATTTCCAGATATATTTGCAAGCTTATTTGTTTCTTAATGACTTCATAGTAATGCAATGTAATTCCATTGTCTTTTAAAAAAGAGTCACCGTATGGTTAAGATTGATAGATTCCTAAAGTCTTTCTGGTTTGCTGGCGTACACGACGCGCCGTGTCTAGGTCCTTTAGGTCTGGGCCCCCCCCCTTCTGTTTCTTCTGACGGAAACTTCAACATAGAGGTAGCATACTTCTGCTAGCTCTGGCTTCTGACCCTGGGCAAATATGTTTATATTGATATAAAATAATATATAAAATATTTAATCCAATTTGACAATGCATTTCTCTAAATAGGACTCATACTACATTAGGTTTACCTTTCCTGATGGCAATGTGTATTTTAAAATGTAAAGTGTATGAAGAAATGTGTTACCTGGCTTTCCTGTAGTTGAGGTTGATTTGCAGTATCTAAAAAATATTAATAAAAAATATTGATACAGAAAATATTTTTCTTACATGGATCCTCAATTCAAACAAGGTCACACCATGGTTAATTCTGTAAGAAAGACTTGGCTGACCTTTCTGAAGTTTACGTTGATGTGCTTATTCTACAAACGAGTCCGACAATGACCAGAACCAGGTTTGATGACCAACAGAACCAAGGAGTCCCTCCGACCATGATCCAATTACCCCTCGCACTCCACTGGCTGGGGTTCTGGGAGGGTAAAGAGATACGATCATCTGTTATCTCCACACTCTCAACCAATATTTATCTTATAATCATCCATATTATCTCACATCTAAAATATGTTTAGCATCAACTAAAGTTTAGTACAATTCATTTAATTTCATTTAAAAATAAAATGGAAATGAATAAGGTTTAATATGGTTTAGGCCTATATGTATATATTTCTTTACAGTCTGTTTTTTCTGCAGTTTTTTATTAAATTCTAAGCAGTTAATTCAACTTGTTTAAACAAGTATACAATATAACAAATAATTAAAAAAGGATTGTTACTTTCAGAGTTTGAGTCATCCTCTTCATGAAATGTACCACTTTCTTTAAACAAGAAAAAAGACATTTACCGGTAAAAAAAAGGAAGATTAACTGTATATCAAAGTGTGTGTTTATCAACAGAATGTTATAATCATAGAAAAATTAAATCTTACCATGAACCAACAACCATCTTGAGTTGACAACAACTACATCCATACCAAGGTAAAAAAGGCAATAATACCAGCCGGAGTCTGAAGAATTCACTTTCATCATTGTAAGATTGATGAAAGAGGGACTGTATTCTGTTACAAATCGACTTTGTTGGATACCATCACTGTGTCTCCCTGTCGAAGGAGAAGTTTCCATACCCAGTAGAGATGAACAAGGGCTTGGATGTGTGACCTGCCCTCATCCAGGTAGACAGTGTGGGAACGTCGGACACATTTCTACAGGAAAGGGTGACATTGTCCCCCGCCTCTACCTCCAAGGTCTGAGACACGGAGGGTGAGACGAGGAGCCAAACTGTAACACACACACACACACAATTAGAGATGTTAAATTGGCAGTGAGGGTAGAGGTCAATCTCTAAGGCAAAAAGAGAAGTTCTACTTCCAAATGGTGACCTGAGAAGAGTAGGATAATCGTATCACTGTTTTAGCCCATCACTGCGAAGTTGTGCCTCGAGGTTCTTCTTTTAGACGGCTTGCATTGTAGAGGCGTGGGTCGGCTATTTTTCAGTTTTTTTTCCTTGACACTCAAAGACTTGTGGAAAATATGATGAATGACTGACGCCGACAATACATTACTATCACTCACGTATGGTCGCTAACTAAAACAAGACATGCGTTGCCTCCTTCGCTCTTATCCAAGCCACAGAGAGAGAGAGTCTTGGTGTACAAATATTGAGGTGCTGAGCTGAGTTCTGGTACTGTGGTGCACTCAGCATTAGAAACGTCAGGTGTCCACCACCATCCGTGGGAAATATATAACTAATTTTAATCTCTGTACAGTTCATATATGTCGCGCTGCCCCGAGTATTGTTGAGTGCTGCATTCAATGCCGCGATACAACACGCAGAGGCGTGTGGTTAGTGACGCTATTGGTGGTTATGTTTTGATTACATCACCAGACCTGTAGAGAGAGTTCATTTGTAATTTTCCAAAGGCTCTCATATTAATCAAAAATGGTCTTTGCATGATTTTATACTGACCTACGCCAATAATTTAACTGATTGCTTTGATTATAAAACAACTGGCCCTGTGGTTCGTCCTCCCATTCAGGCTCCAGTCCACTACGCTAATCTGTTGCTATCCTTTTCAAACCTAGTACACCTACTTATCAATAACTCTTCATGCAGGGGAGTAAGATCCTTTATATATCATGGCATAATGTGCACGATATTAACATTCTACTGTGATATTTATGACGATACCGCATATTGCACGTGCCAGTCCGCACTTTAATTTATATAGTATTTTAAATGTGTGAATTATGCAAGTATAGACTCTGCTCAGACTCGTCAGTGATTTGGCATGAGTCTCATTCATTCTTTCTCTGTTGCAAATAATAATTTTTATTCTATGCTTTTAGTATTAGAAATGTGATTATTATATTATCCAAGAGTGGAATGATTATCTTCATGAAAAGATCAAAGTTTATAAGTACACACAAGTCTGACACTTCACCAGCGATCCATTGTATTTGCAATGCTAGGCAGAGGTGCCCTGGATACTATAGAAGATATTGACATAGTGAAATTATCTTCTTCACATTATAGATTTCGTTATCAAGATAACTAATTTCATTTATTTGTTTAATTTATTTTTAATTTATTTATTTCAGGACAATGAGCACATTAATAAACATGTTACAGCAGTACATGTAAATGGACAAACGATATACCAATGGTAAAATTTGCTATATAAAGCACAGGGTGAAACCAAAGAAAGAAAAGAAAACTGTTTGAAATACTAATGTCACAGAAGGTGTGATCAGTGCCCTAAGCAGAGGTTTCACATCCTCCACAGTCCACTTCCTGTACAGATGGTGCAACATGATCTCTAACCAAAATGACTGAACGGGTTGTTCGTCCATATTGATGTGATTGTGGGCTCGTCCAAGGAACCAGCAATGCATCATGTTTCGGTCCGGCATATCAAAATGGATGACATACAGTTAAGGCTTAGTGTGGAGTTTGTTTGTTAATGCAACAGTTTCAATCGTGCTATGGTGTTGTTATGTCTGCCTATCTCTGAACCACGTAGCTGTTTGCATGTGGAATAAAATCTATTATTTTTTCTTTGCGACAGACTAGGCCAACTTGTTTTTGTGGGGCAACCCCAAAGATTATGACAATTTTATATGTGTATTTGTACATTTGGGCGGGGTTCGGGTTATATTGACAAACGACCTATAGGCCTGCTGTCGTTTAGGTAGGATAAAAAGTAAAGTCTCTGCAGGCTGAAATAGGAAGCAAAGAGGAAGCTACAGTTGCACTGTGTAATATGTCATCAAGTGTGTTTGAGGGTTGGAGGTGAGGAATCATAAGGCACATACAGAGTAAGGGAAATGCCGGATACAAATAAAACAAGATTTTCTCCTCAACATTCCCATCAATTGAAAATATGACACACTCCACATAAGACATGCATATTGGAGCAAGTATCAAGATCTGTTTAGCTCCTCACTTTATCTGGGTGTGCCTGGTATTATGATATTAACTTTTATTGCGCGTATTTGCATTGCATACCCGCACAAGTCCGCCTGTAAATGGTATATTCCTGAACATTAAATGTAACAAATTTCCATAATGAGTGACTTCTTAGTTCTATCATCTACCTTTGAGGAATGCACTCCCTGCCCTCTGTCGATTTCTAATTGTTCTAATTACTTGTCATCTTGGCGGATGGCAATCACTCATTGTTATATTTTTCAATGGGAACACATTGTAGTAAATAAAATGATAATAATGTGGTTCTCAGTTCTGTTGTCCAATAATAACAATATCTCAAATGTCTCAAAATGAGATGTGAAGATTTTAATGGAATATCCTTTGTGTTAAGATTTGAGATCACACTTCAATCTGTTCAACATCAAGAGGATTATTCAACATGGGATGGTTGATACTTTTGCAGGTATCACACATCCATATTAACTTTACATAGTGTTTAAGAGCCATGCTGGATCATATAGGCCCCTAGGTGGGGTACAGGGATACCCAGACTCCTTGAGAAACAGGCAACCAATGTTTTTCATTGTTTTATTTCCATATATATGTTTGTAGGCCTATTGGTTTTCTTTCTTTCTTTCTTTCTTTATTTTTTTAAATACACTTAATTGAAACAATACATAAGTTGAAGACATTAGTTACCAGAAAATGACTCAAATTAAACCGATGCTGCTTAACTTGGTGCCTGCGCTGTGTGTGTTCGCAGACTAACATCTACCCTGTTTCGTGCACTGAAAGCCGGGTAGCAAAGTGAATGAACGGAAAGGAGCACCTCGGGATATGGTCTCATAACTAATTTTCTCCATTCCTTACATAAGGCTACAAGCAATGTTGTGGAAAAATATGATAAAAAAATAACTAAAGGAAAGTAGATATTAAATTCAATACACCCAGTGACTTGGGTTATGTGCCGGGTGACGTGACGGTGACGGTAAGGGCCCGCCCCGCGTGCCCACTACCTGCGGTCAGTTGTCCGTTGCCCATTGACTTTGAATGAGGACGGACGCGCAATGCATTGTGGATCCGTCCGTTCAGTTGAAGCGTTCGCCACCAGAAAGTTGAAAAATGTTCAATTTTTTTTTTTTTAAATTACATGGCGAGTGTAATTAGCTTTCCATTAAAAGGGCGGGACGTGCTGCAAGCCCATTAAGTCGCCGGAGGGGCTGGTCGGATGTAGGGCCAGGTGTTTCTGGTAGTACCTTCCAGGCGTTTTTTTCTGATGCGCCAGTCCAATCCAAGTTACGTATCGATGGAAATATTTCTTAAATATGAACCAAACAACAACTTTTAACCCAAGTGATTCGTTTTTTGATACTTGGTTACCGTTTTTTTCGCTGAACAACGTGGTTCACCTTGGAAAAGCGAAGTGAGGGCCAGTAGCCTAGCTGCCTATGGAGTCGAGCCCTCAGCGTCGCCGGAGCAGAAACCTGATCCCTCCACGACGGGAGAAAGTAGGTCAAACACAGGCATTTTACCGTTTTAAACGACGTTTGTAGTTGTTTATGTTCTATGAAGGTATTATTGTAGCGAAAGTCTTTAGCACCTGTAGGGTTAGGATTTTGTAACTGCAGATTTTGTAAGCGTACAGTAAAGTAACAAATGAAATAAATGTGTAACAGTAAAATTTGATGTCGTAAATATTTTTTCTACCATTGTAAACACTAAATAGGGTCTACTAGTCATGCAATATTTTTGACTTTATTTAATTTCTAAATGTGACGGCTAGCTTTATGTCACTTTGCTGCACTCTGTGGTAGCTTAACATGCTGTTGGCGTAGTTTCTAAAATGTTCCGCAGAGGCAGTGATGCGGCCTAAGGGATGTCCAAGTTCCAAAGCGGGGAAACATCAGAATAAGAATACAGCATTGCATGATTGGGAAACAACAAATAAAACTATAATTATATTCCGTAGTAGTCTTTAAAATCGTAATTTTTGGGATATGGATATATCATATTGCTGATTGTAGTTTGATAGCCAAGCCATTGTTCTTATTTTGTAGTCAATAAAAATGTTAATACCATGATATAAGATGTTATGTGAGAAGAGATCTCAAGCACGTGAGCCGTGTACAACTCATACTTTACCTGGCAGGGGAGACACCCATGATCATGAAGGTGGGTTCACCCAGGGCGAGGCTCAGCCATTGCACTTCGGCTGTGCTGACCCGTGCGAATTCCTCAAATGTGGGAATCTCGACTGCATAATTTGTGGTAGTGGGGGACTGCGTTCGCGCTCTCCCCTGATAATACTGTGGAAAATAAATATTTTGGTCTTTATGCAATATTACGATATGAGTATTATCCCTAGGCGTGAGCCGTAGCACTGAAAATTTTGTAATCCCCGCCCACCAACAGCGTGGGCCTTAATCACGTCCGTGGGCCACCCATATACTCGGGCGCCGCCGGACGATCTGCTCCCTACAAACAGCTTTTCTTCAGCTATTTAAAGGACCATGAGGCCGACACTTAAAAGGCTGCGCCTATACTCATAGAATCTAGAGTTACAATACGTAACTATCGTTCTAAGTCGTATAGGCTTCGCCTTTTAAGGCTATCGCTATTGGGTTAAAAGGGCGAAGCACGATATAGTCTATGCCTCATTGGTCCCGATTGGTACCAGAAACACAGCTACATACATATAGTATCATGCGTCAGACATAGCATAACATATGTCATGCGTCTAACGGCATGTCATCAACGAGCAGCTCTAATGTGTCGGATAAGACACAAAAGCTCTCAGCATGAACATTCGACTCCACCTCACATTGTTTAATATGCGAGGGGAATAGTCACACAATCACACTCACTCCGACAAAGCACCCAGAACTGAGTGCGTCATAGAGAGGCGCGACATGTCTCTTAGGTAAAACCTAATAAAAGAGCATGGGGAAGCCCAGGAGGCTGCTGTGCAGATATCCTCCATCGGCATCCCTCTTTGCAGAGCGACAGAGGACGATATTCCTCTGGTCGAGTGAGCCCTGATAGTCTCAGGCGGCTCAGCCCCCGCTGACACATAAGCCTGTGTGATAGCATCACACAGCCAATGTGACAGCCGTTGTTTCGTCAGGGGGAGGCCTTGGGAATGGTCTCTGTAATGCACAAATAACTGTTGAGATTTGCGCAGAGCCGCCGTGCGTTTCACATAACAGGCAAGCGCGCGCACGGGGCACAAGAGATGGGCTGTCGCCTCCTCCTCAGATTGATGAGGAGGGAGAGAGAAACCATTGAGCGTTATTACCGTCGATCTGAACGAGCTAGTAATACTCTTTGGTATAAAAGCCGGATTCGGGCGTAATATGGCCGAACTGCTGCGTCCCCTTGTATTCTAAGACGAGAAGGGGCTACAGAGAGTGCAGACAGGTCGCTCACTCTCTTAGCTGACGTCAGGGCCAGCAGCAAAGCTGTCTTGGCTGACACAAACTTGAGGGGCACCTGGTCAAGAGGCTCAAATGGGGCTTTAACCAGTGCGCGCAGCACCAGTGTTAAATCCCATTGTGGAGTGAGAGAGCGCGTCACAGGTCGCTCTCTCCTCACACCTTTTAGGAAGCGCTTCATTAAGGGGTGACTAAAAACAGTTTTATCCCCGAAACCTTCGTGGCATGATGAAACAGCAGCCGCGTACGTTTTAATCGTGCTAAAAGCCAGCCCTCTTTCCATAAGTGACTGGAGGAAAGAGAGCACTTGCGGCAAAGGGCAGGAGATGGGATCACCACCCCTCTCCGTGCAACATCTCTGGAAAGCCGCCCATTTAGCCGAGTAACATTGCTCTGGTGGAGTTCAGCTCTGGCACCCTGGATGGTCCGTACGACCTCCTGGGAGAGGCCGAGACCCTCTAGGCGCTCGCGTTCAGCGGCCAGGCCCACAAGCGCTGGCCGATCTCTGGGTAATCTATGATTGCTCCCCCTGCCTGTGAGAGAGCGTCTCGCCGCCAAGGGAGTACCTTCGGCGGCCCCGAGAGCAGACGCTGGAGGCAGGGAAACCACGGTGCACTCGTGCGTTGTGGTGCTATGAGAATCATACACAGCCGCTCCTCTTGGACGCGGTCCAAGACTTGGGGAATCAGGGGAACGGGTGGGAAAGCGTACAGGAGTGTGTTCGGCCACGGTCTGTGAGCGAACGCATCCACCCCGAGCGGGGGATTGTCCTTCGCGCTGAGAGAGAACCACAGCTCGCACTGTGTGTTCTCCCGCGTAGCGAATAGGTCGACCTCCGCCTTCCCGAACTCGCTCCATATCTGGGGACCCCCCCTCGACATCATGTCGGCCCCTCTGTTCAAGACACCGGGGATGTACGCTGCTCTGATGGAGAGCAAGTGTGCGTGCGCCCAGCATAACAGCTGTCTCGCTATGCTCAGCAGCTGTGCCGAGCGCACGCCCCCTTGGCGATTTATGTATGCTGCTGTCGCCTTGTTATCCGTGCGAATCATTACGTGTTGATTCGTCAACATTGGGGCAAAGTGTTGGACCACCTTCAACACAGTGAGGAGCTCCAATGCGTTTATATGCATGGTCACGGGGGGCGGCCAAACGCCGCCCACTACGTGAAACTCGCATGTTCCTCCCGCAGCCCGACAGAGAAGCATCCGTGAACACTGAGATGTGTGACGTTGCCTCTGCCCAACGGCACCCCCTCTCGCGAGAGTTCGGGGATCGCCCCAGTGGGTCAAATCGGGGCCACTGATAGGGAATGGTCACTCTGCGCCGCCGTTTGACGCACCCGGGTCGATGCGCAGGCGAGAAAACCATCTCTGCAGCCCGCCTCAATGTGAAGCAGCCCAAGTTGGCACCACCGTGTGAGCGGCCGACATCATGCCCAGCAGCCTCATGACAGAGAGGGCTGTCACGACGCTGCCCGGGGAACAACGGCGGAGGAGAGACCACAACGTCTCCATCCTCTGCTGTGTGAGAAGCCGGTGCTCTCATTACAGCTGAATCCAGCTCTTCCCCCAAATACTTCCCATCTGTGAGGGGAGGGGGGAGCTTTTCTTCCAGTTTATGGCGAAGCCTAAATTCGACAGGTGAATTACCAGTTTTTTTGTTTGAATAGCCGCTTCCTCCTTGGAGTGAGCCATCAAAAGCAGATCGTCCAAGTAGAACAGTACTCTCATTCCTGTTGCGTGCAGCGGCTGGAGAGCCGTCTCCACGCACTTGGAGAATGTTCGTGGGGCTAGAGAATTAGCCGAACGGTGAGACGGTTGTACTGGTAGTGTGACCCTTGGGAATGAAGAAACGCAGGAATTTTCCTGTGTTTGTGGGATCACTGTGACGTGGAAGTAGGCCGTCCTTCAAATCTATTGATGTGAACCAGTCGCCCGGTTTTTTACACACCTGTAACACTTCGTCTGATTGTTAACATGTGAAACGGCCTCTCCGCGATGCATTTGTTGAATAGGGCTAGATCGAGAATCGGTCTCAGCCCTCCTGTTTTCTTGGGTACCAGGAAATAACGGGAATAAAATCCCTGCATTTCCTCTCCCTGCGGGACTGCGGAAATCACTTTTTTCGCTAGAAGCTGCTGTAGCTCCGCCAAAAGTGACAGCTGTTGATCCTTGGATGACAGCGTTGTTTCCACAATCCCGTTGAATCGCGGCGGAACGGAGGTGAACTGCAGGGTGTGACCCTTGCTGATCAGCCTGTCCATCCATTTGGCCAGGCTGCATGCGTTCAGCCATTCCGAGTAATGCTTCCGAAAGCGGCCGGTGCAGCCTCTTGTTTCGATGCGGCTGTCATGGAAACGAGCCACGCTTGAGCCCCTGCCGCCGCTGCCGAGGGGAGGATCCTCCTCGCAGCCCATGGGGAGCTTTGCCCGAAAGGGCTGGGTGTGTGTGTCATTAGCAGAGGCATGCCCTGCCTGGCTCAGCTTGTGATAATAGTGTAGCTCCCTCTCTCCCGAGCGTTGGGACGCGAAGAGGAATAACACTGCGGCTGGGTAGCAGACTGCCGACACTGTGAACGACCCGCGTGTCATTCGTAGACAGAGAGCTCGTTTCAGCGGCCGCCCCGCCACATGTCATGCCAGGCATGATGTGGTGAGGGGAAAGTAATGTAGGGCTGGCTCGATCAATAATACGATGTTTATTGACGGCCTGCCTATATGTGGTGGGAGATGCGTGTGAAACAGTTACGGCTGAACCGGTAGGCTCTGGCGTTAACTGGGGTCGGGGGAAAACAGCTGTCTTTAGTAAAGAGGTGTTTCCCGCTGTCACACGCTTCTCCCTCGCCCCGTAATAGCCGGCACTTGTGGGGCGTGGCATCGCCCCGTGAGCCCGCTGCCCGAGGCCTTCGCTGGCCGCTCGCCGCCGCCTGCGACGGAGGCGGGCGGGGCTGGTAAGCCGGGCGAGGCTGCCTTTGTAAAGGTAACGAAGGGCTGGCTCGATCAATAATGCGAGGTTTATTGACGGCCTGCCTATCTGTGGTGGGAGATGCGTGTGAAACAGTTACGGCCGAACCGGTAGGCTCTGGCGTTAACTGGGGTGTGGGGAGAAAACAGCCGTCTTTAGAAAAGAGACGTTTCCCGCTGTCACACGCTTCTCCCTCGCCCCGTAATAGCCGGCGCTTGTGGGGCGGGGCGGGGCGGGCCGTGCGCGTGCTCGCGCGCACTGAAGAATTTCAACTATGCACCAATCAACGTGGGCCCCGCCCACATTCCCCACGGCACGTGTATAAAAGGGGGCGCAAGCCGCCCCCCTCATTCTCCATGCTATTCTTTCAGCATTTGGAGGGTACAGCAGGTGGGAAACTAGACGGCTACGCCTACAATCATAGAACTAGAGTTATAATATCATAACTATCGTTCTATTTCATGTAGGCTACGCCGTCTAGGCTTCGCCTTATTGGCTAAGGCGAAGCTGCGAGTGGAGCCCGATCAATGTACTCTTGCTGGACCCCAGTCAAAAATACTTAAGTCACCAGGGCACATAAGACTCAAAAAAGCCGGATGTGCAAAACACAACAGCTTATCAAAAAACTAATTCCCCCTAGATCAAGCAAGGCGATGATCAAGGGAAAAAAGTGAGTCTGCAAAGACTCCGGCCCCAATCTGTCCTTCATGGAATCCATGAAGAGCGAAGGGAAGAGCCAGAGTAACACGGTTTCCATTAGGTCCGCCACCACCGGGGGCGGAGATACGAAGTCCGACTCTCCAATAAGGAGCTTCCCTCGTCCGTTTTTAATTTAAAACACGGCGGGAGTGCCACACTGGCAGTCAAAACCAACTCGTCAATTGGCGAGCCAATAGGAACCTCTCTACTCCGCTTTCCATTTGAAAAAAACGGCAGGAGAGAAATACTGGCGAATAAGGGTCCTCAAACCCAAGCCGTAGAAGGGACACCGGACTCCAACACAGAGTTGCCGACTGAGCCCCTGGACATGTCTAACATGTAAAAGCGGACAAAGGGCCCGGGGGAGGACCAAGACGCAGCCGCGCAAATGTCCTCTACCGGAACGCCTCTGAGCAGAGCCGTCGAAGCAGCCACGCCCCGTGTCGAGCGAGCTCTAACGCCCAATGGTGGCGCTAAGTCCTGTCGAGCATAGGCTAAGCAAACACCTTCACATATCCAGCGAGAAAACCGCTGTTTAGAGAGCGCGCGGCCCCTGCTAGCGTCGCTATAAACACACAAAACAACTGTTGTGTGGAGAGCGGAACGCGGCCGAGCGTTTCACATACATAGCCAGCGCCCGCACCAGGCACAGGAGATGCAACTCCGCCTCCGCCTCACTAGAATGAGGCGGGGGGTGAAAAGCCTTAAGCATAATATCTCTCGACCGGAAAGAACTATTAATGTTCTTAGGGAGGAACGCAGGATTAGGTCTGAGGCAGCGCAAAGGAGCTGTCCTCGTTAAGCAACAAGGCAGCTCGGGCTGACAGACAAGAGCGGTCAGCTCACAGGCTCGTTTTGGCAGAAACCAAAGCCAATAAGAGCGCCCGTCTTAAAGGACAGGGCATCCAAAAGGGGCCTGAGACAGAGGCTCGAAAGGGGCCCTGGAACAACCCGCGCAACACGGTGGGGAGGTCCCAGTGTGGTGTAAGCACGCGCGGAAACAGGCCTAACCCGTCTAGCCCCACGCAAGAACCCTCTTGACTGGTGGATGGCTGAAGATCGGTCCAACCATCACAGCCCGCATGGTCAGCTGAAACAGCTGCCGCATAGACCTTGATAGTGGAGAAGGCCAAACCCTTCTCCAATAAGTGCTGCAGAAAAGCAAGCACGCTTCCCACCTCCCAATGGGATGGGACAGCGTGGTTTCCTGTCACACCAATTCAGAGAAAGCGCCCCACTTCGCCGCGCATAGAGGGAAGAAGTAGAAGGCGCACGGAGCACCCTGGATAGTGTTGATAACCGCTTCAGGCAAACCTTTGCCCTGCAGGATCAACCTCTCAGGAGCCAGACCAGCAGCCGTCCCGATATATCGGGCGGGTGGTGCACCGTCCCATGGGCCTGCGAAAGCGCATCCGGCCTGAGCGGCACCGGCACCGGCCACGGCGCCGTCCGTGAGAGCGGCCGCCAGCTCTGGAAACCACAGAGCTGAACGGTTTCTCCGGAGCCACTATAATCAGGGACAATCCTCTCCTGTCTGACCCGGCTCCAGAAAGAGGAAAGGATCAGCTGGAGGCGGAGGAAACGCATACAAGAGAACCCGAGGCCAGGGTGTGTGCGCCAACGCATCCACCCCCAACGGGGGAAGATCCCGAGGGTTGAGAGAAAACACAACAACCTGCAGTGGTGTGTTCTCCCTGCACGCGAACAGGTCCACCTGAGCCGTCCCGAACCTCTGCCAAGATCAGTCTGACAATTGTCGGGATGTGACCGCCACTCGTCGCGGCGGGGACCGCCGCGAGACATGAGGTCCGCCCCGAAGTTCTGTGCGCCCCGCGATATGCAGGACCCTCAGACTGAGGAGAGTACTGATGAGCCCAAAGCCAGAGCTCGACCGCCCTCTGGTGGAGAGCAGAGGAACGCACTCCCCCCTGTTTGTTTTATGTACTCCGCCGCCGACACACTGTCTGTCCTGATCAGAACGTGGCGGCCACGCACCAGGTGAAAGAAATGCAAGAGCACTTTCCTCACAGCGACGAGTTCCAGCACATTTATGTGGGCTGTAGGGGGCGTGCGCCTCTTGCCTCCCACCGAGTGAGAGAGGCACGTTTCTCCCCAACCCGTCAACGAGGCGTCCGTGAAGACCACAACGTAGGACGTCACTCTGCCCAGGGGAACACCCCTGAGAAGGGCGGGGGGGGTTCCCCAGTATCCCAAATCTGGCGACACTGAACGGGGTAGGAGGAGCACCCTGAACTTGTGTCGCACGGGGTCCAACCGTTGGCGAGCAAACCACCGCTGGAGTCTGCGCATAAGAGAGCAGACCCAGGGGTACCACGGGATGGGCGGCTGCCATCAGCCCCAACAGGCGCATGGTGGACAGCGCGGTCACGTTTCTGAGAACGCGAAAGCGGGAGAGTGCCAACAGGATGGCGTCTCGCCGAGGAGGCGAAAGCCTCGCTGTCATGGCGGCCGAGTCCAGGCAAAGCCCCAAGTAGACTATCTGCTGGCCGGGGAGCGGGAAGCTCTTCTCCCAGTTGATGGCAAACCCCAGGAAAGAGAGATGGTTTATCACCGCCATGGTGTCCCTTCTCGCAGCTTCCTCTGAGTCGGCTCAGAATAAGTAGGTCGTCGAGGTAAAAGAAGAACCCCTCTTTTCCCTGACGGCCTGAGCGGTCCCCAACGCCGTCTCCACACACTTCGAGAAGGTGCGCGGGGCCAGGGAGTAGGCAGGAATGGCAGGCACTGGTACTCGTACGCCACCCCCATAAAGGCAAAACGGAGAAACTTCCTGTGCGCCTGCTGAACAGGGACGTGGAAGTAAGCATCCTTGAGATCCAGGGATGTGAACCAGTCGCCCGCCCTCACACATCGGAGCAGCGCTCTGACAGTGAGCATTCTGAATTTCCTCGCGGCAACGAACTTCCAGAACGAAGATCCAGAATAGGTCTCATCTCCCTTGACTTCTTGGAAACCAGGAAGTAGCGGGAGTAAAAACCCCCGACGTGACTCGTGGGGGGGGACGACAGTGACGGCCCCCTTCTCCAAGAGACGGGCCACCTCTGCTGCCAGAGCCGTGCTTGCCACTGGGTCCCGTAGCCTGGTCTCCACCAACCCCACAAAGGGTGGGGGACGGCGCTTGAACTGTATGGAATGACCCCATTTCAACGTGCTGTCCAACCATGATGGTAGAACGCACCGCTCTAGCCAACACGCATAGCGATCGGAGAGAGGGCGAGCCGACAGCTGAGGAGCGCTGTCCAGGAACGACCCGTACTCCTCGGCCCTTACCGCCTCCACACTGAGTGTGGACCAAGGGGGGCATCCCATGAAAGGGAGGAGGCTCAGCGACCGTGGTAGACGTCACAGAGCCAGACGCTGCACAAACAGCAAGCCGTCTGGACGTAGCACTCATGACCGTGCGTTGCCTGCTGGCTGCAGCCACAGCACGCAGACCCGTCCTCTCACCTTCCACAGACTGTAGAAGGGAGGTAGAGGGGATAACGTGGGAAGCTAGGAAACTAGCACAAGCGTCCGTATCCACGGGCTCGTGTAACGAGTCTCCAGCCCGCCCACGAAGATCAGAGGGACGCCGCTTCTTAGAAGCAGGTGAACCAGAGGATATGCCTACACGCCGTCCGGCCGCCACCCCACAGCCATCTGGCTGAGGGGGGGGAAGAGGCGATCTAAAGGAACAGCGCTCTTTAAGGAATAAGTACTGGACTTCGGTCGAACGGTTATTCCTTTCTTTAATTAGTTTCACATGAAAACACAGGAGCAAGTTTGCGGAACTTCTGGCTCCGCGGTGCTGCTCTCCCCAGCTGCGGCGGCGGCTGCTGCTGCTGCTGCTGCTGCTGCTGCTGCGCTGCTGCTGCTGCTGCTGCTCCTGCTGCGGCATCGGGGGTGGAGTTGGAGGCGGTCCCCTGGGATGCTGGGACCGGCCTGGACCCCGTTTCCTCCCGGCCTGCTGGCGGGAGGAGCCCGTGAGAATCGCCCCGAACCGAGAACGATTCTCACGGACGGACTGCTGGTGAGTGAGCACCTCCGAGAACCGGGGCCCGAATAGTCCGTCCGGAGCTAATGGGCCCTGGACGAGGCTGGCCCGCTCTCGTTCCGGGACCGCAGTGTGGGAGAGCCATATGGCCCGCTGGATCATGGTAGCCCACGCCATATGCCGACCGGCCGAAACGGCTATCGGTTGGCACAGCTGAAGGACGGCGCTGGAAAAGCGGGAAACCGTCAGCCATCTTGCGGCCTCCTCCGGGCCGTAAGCTTCCCTGCCAGCCGACAAGGAGACCAGGGCAGAGGAGAGCAGGGCGATGTTGTTGACCGCCGCCGCAGATTGCGAGGCACAGACGAACACCCTGTCCGTCAGGCCGGTAATCTGCCTCTGGAGGCGGTCCGGGGGCAGCGGCTTCTCGTTAGGGCGCCATCCGGCGCCCGGACAGAGAAGCGCTGCCAGGGAAGGCTCCAGGCGAGGGATCCCCCTCGCCTGAGTCTCAGCCCACCCTTCCACGTCGGTGAAGTCAATGAAGGCCCTCACCGGGGCCTTCAGAGTGGAGGGGTCCCCACCCGCAGCGGTGAAGAGGTGCTGAACCGGTGGGAACAAGGGGCACCGGGTGGCCCGTCGGGATGAAGAGTGGGTGCGAAAAAACTCGCCCTGCATTTCATCCGACATGGGGGCGAGAGTCGGGGCCGGCATGGGAATGCCCTTGATGGCCGCCGCCTCACCCATGATCTCGCCGAAGAGATCGGCCATCCGGCGCGGTTTCTCCCTCGGGAGCACAGTGGCTTCAGTGGAAGCCCCGGAGCGGGACAACTCGGACGCGACGTCGTCGACCTCGAAGCGTTGGTCTTAGTTGTCCTGGGTTTCCGGGACCTCGGCCCCGAAGATGTCGATGGCCTCAGCGAGGTCCACCGACGGGGAGAAGAAGAGGTGCCTGGAGAGGAGCCCCTCTCCAAGCAGCGCGCGGCAGGCGGCGCAGGAGGCCGGGGCAACCATGGCAGCCGCGGCGTGTTCAGCGCCGAGGCACCATGAAAACAGGCCCGGTGCCCGTCACCCCGGCGCCAGGGAGGCGGGACAGGAGGCGCACTGAGGCCCTGAAAAGGGCCCGTAGCCCTATAGGAGCGCTCTCCAGTTGGCCCTTAAAAGGGGCCGTTGGTCCGTGGCCTCGCCCGCGCCCGCGGGTCGCTGGGTCATCGTAGTCATTTGTAGTTTTCTTATTGGTCAGATGCAATGCTGAAAGAAAAAAGAGAATGAGGGGGCGGCTTGCGCCCCCTTTTATACACGTGCCGTGGGGAATGTGGGCGGGACCCACGTTGATTGGTGCATAGTTGAAATTCTTCAGTGCGCGCGAGCACGCGCACGGGACAAGCCCATAAGGCGAAGCCTAGACGGCGTAGCCTACATGAAATAGAACACCAGGTTATTGCTCCAACGTCCCGGAACTATTGAAAGTAATACTAAATAATAAAAAACTAAAAAAACATAACTGGGATAACACAAAAAAAACATACATTGTATGATATACATTTTTATATATATATATAAAAATGTATATTACTATTTTTTACTGAAGGGAATTTCTACACCGTCCGGTTGGGTGATTACTATTGTGCTTTTAATGACTGTTGATGCACACGGTGCAGACTCCGATCCTGTCCACACACCGTCTGCAGCAGCAGCAGCTGATAGAGTTTTCGGTTGGACTACTAGACGGATACTGAGTTGAAGGATTTTTTTTTAACCCAAAGACAGTGAAGGTAATTTTATGCAGGCCAACAGTCCAGTGTTGAGATATGACTAAAATACAAGCTGCGGTTGCAAACACTAAAGCTCGCTGTGGGCGTGCATGAACCAACCTGTTGGCCGCTGGCTGTAAACAGTGCCGCGCCTACGAGTGATGCATTAATCGCGCGACACAACGAATCGATGTCCAAAAACGCTTTTTGTAATCGATTTTTATCGATTCGTTGTTGCAGCCCTAGCTGCCTTGATCCCAACTTTTAACCCAAGTGATTCGTTTTTTGGTACTTGGTTACCGTTTTTTTCGCTGAACAACGTGGTTCACCTTGGAAAGCGAAGTGAGTGAGGGCCAGTAGCCTAGCTGCCTATGGAGTCGAGCCCTCAGCGTCGCCGGAGCAGAAACCTGATCCCTCCACGACGGGAGAAAGTAGGTCAAACACAGGCATTTTACCGTTTTAAACGACGTTTGTAGTTGTTTATGTTCTATGAAGGTATTATTGTAGCGAAAGTCTTTAGCACCTGTAGGGTTAGGATTTTGTAACTGCAGATTTTGTAAGCATACAGTAAAGTAACAAATGAAATGTGTAACAGTAAATTTGATGTCGTAAATATTTTTTCTACCATTGTAAACACTAAATAGGGTCTACTAGTCATGCAATATTTTTGACTTTATTTAATTCTATATGTGACGGCTAGCTTTGTGTCACTTTGCTGCACTTGTGGTAGCTTAACATGCTGTTGGCGTAGTTTTCTAAAATGTTCCGCAGAGGCAGTGATGCGCCTAAGGGATGTCCAAGTTCCAAAGCGGGAAACATCAGAATAAGAATACAGCATTGCATGATGGGAAACAACAAATAAAACTATAATTATATTCCTAGTAGTCTTTAAATCGTATTTTTGGGATATGGATATCATATTGCTGATTGTAGTTTAATAGCCAAGCCATTGTTCTTGTTTTTTAGTCAATAAAATGTTAATACCATGATATAGACTGTTATGTGAGAGAAATGCTCAAGCACGTGAGCCGTGTGCAACTCATACTTACCTGGCAGGGGAGACACCATGATCATGAAGGTGGTTCACCCAGGGCGAGGCTCAGCCATTGCACTTCGGCTGTGCTGACCCGTGCGAATTCCTCAAATGTGGGAATCTCGACTGCATAATTTGTGGTAGTGGGGGACTGCGTTCGCGCTCTCCCCTGATAATACTGTGGAAAATAAATATTTTGGTCTTTATGCAATCTAACGTACGAAGTTCAATATAGCGGACTTGTGGATTGGTTTAGATTGGCATAAGGCAATGTTGTCATAATCTGAACCATTTAGTCAGTAGTACGTGGTATTTTGACGAAATTGTGGATAATTTAGGATTGCGGTTTGTTAAATTACCAAAACTTTCAAGGTACAGCAAAATCGATCCCGACGGACCGTATGGGCAGAGAATACAGCTGTATTATATAACAAGTTTAAAGTATATAATTTTATTTCTAGCAATTTGTTTTGAAATTGTATCAGACTGCTGATTGTAATATGTTACTCAAATGTTAGCACTAGATGTAGACTCTTATGTGGGAGAACTAGAAAAACACTCCCCTGATATTGTTGAGTATAAATGCTTCAGCTTGAATGTGAGTGACCTTTAGGGCTGGGCGATATGGACTAAACCGCATATCTCAATATTTTTGGTTTGTATGGAGATCTACGATATTATAACAATATTTTGAACTCAATCCTAGGGGTTTTAGAGCCTTCTGGACCATCTCCAATACCACAATGTCCTGCCATGTGAGGACTAGGAGCCGGTTCCTTTTGACCATCAGCTGCATTTAGAGCTGCAACTAACGATTATTTTAATAATCGATTAATCGGTTGATTATTTTTTCGATTAATCAATGAATCAGATAAAAAAAGTAACATTTGTAATTGCTGCATCTTTATTCACAGTGCTGCATCATATTCACAGTGCAGACTGAAGTGTAAAAACACCAGGTTATTGCTTCAACGTCCCGGAACTATTGAAAGTAATACTAAATAATAAAAAACTAAAAAAACATAA